>VMDO01009183.1:0-78934 GCA_007922755.1 Pedetes capensis | reverse complement strand
CCTTCTCCCTCATACTCCAAAGACCCCCATCTTGATGTCCTTTCCCTGGGGAGAGCCACTCCGGGCCCATGCCACTGGAGCCACCAACCCCCAGGCATAGGCAGCTGTACAGACCCCTCCTGTTAGCCCCTTTTGTAGGTGCTGTGCTCTGGGACCCCCTTTCTGGGGCAGATGGGGACACCAGAGTTCACCCCAGCCACAAACATGGGACTCAGAGGCTGGCCTGGACAAAGCGCCCTCCCTCCCTTCTTCCCTTGGGTGTATGAGGCACAAGTCTCTAGGTTCCCGGCCTTGGCCTCAGGGAGGTGGTAGGCAGTGCTGCCTGCTGCCGTTGCTCCCCGGTGGTGCCTGAGCACAGTTCTGGGGAGCAAGTCTTGTTTGGGGAGTGATCCCTCCATTAGAAACTATTTCTGCCTTTGTAAGAAATGCAGTGGAATTGTGAGGCTCAGAGCTGGAGACCTGGTGGAACTCAGGCTCTTGCTGGGGACCCTTCGGAGGCTGTGTTTAGGGCTGCAGGAGGGAGATCAGGAGCTAGAGCCCAGAGGTTGGGCTGGTGTCATATATGCCATGGAGTCCCCTGTGGCTCAGGAAAGTGTGGAAAGTGTGAGCTTCACTTCCCCCTGGGGCCAGGAGAGCACCCATCACACCAGGTATCCTGCCCAAGCCCTAGAATATTCTGGCACAGCAGCAGCTCCTTGCTCAAGTTTCTACTGCCACTAGCCCATCAGCTTACCTCCAATCACCTTTAGGGCCACACCCATCCTTGGTCAGCAAGAATCAGTCCTATGATCACAGGCACACCAGTAGTGTCTGAGGACCAGGAGGATCTGAGCAGAAGATGAGCCAGGGGCTGGGAAGGAAGTGTCAGCAAGGGTTGGCGTGGAGCCGAGGGGGTGTGGAGGCAGGGAGGGTACAGCGGTGGAGGAGCTGTGGGGCCTCTGCCATGATAGGCGGGATGGGCAGCCCTGCTGCAGCGAACAGGGACAAGTCCCTAGAGCAGGAGTCCAGCTGTCTCGTGGGCCCATCATCAGCTTCTGAGCTGAGCCAGGCCCCTCTGGCTCTCCCTGAGCTCACCTGGGCAGGTGGCAGCCTCTCATGGCTGCTTTCTTTTCCTGACGGCGGGGATGGTTGTCCTGGGCCCAGAAAGCTGAGCTGACATCAGTCACTCCGCATCGTGTTGGCACATGGTGGACACCCAGTGCACGTGAAGGTTCTACACAGTGTTGCTGAGACAGGTGCAGCGGGGAGGTAGGTGCACTCAGCTGAGAGGCTGCCTGGCCTGGCCTGTCACCCTTGGCAGGGGGACCCTAGCAGCCCCATGGCTCCACCCCACAAACTACTCGGAGGGGCTGGTTCTTGGGCCCAGGTGTAGTGGGGATGGGGGCAGGGTGGTTGAGGGGTGTGATGTGGTTCTCAGGTGAGGCTGCAGATGGTCGATGGAGTGCTGGGTCCCCCCTGTGCTCTAGCATAAAGGTAAAGCCCTTGGAAGTGCAGCTTCTCAGGCCCACCTGCAGCTCCACTGTCTGGACTATGGCTGCTTCCCTCTGGGTCAGCAGGCCTGGTGGCCCACCTGGCTGCCCTTCTAGGGCTGGATTTGTTGTTTGTGGGGAAAGGCAGGAATCAGGATGCTGAAAGCACTCCTGTCCTGTCCCCTCCATGGTTCCTGGGCCGTCCACACAGCAGGGGAACACACCAGGTAGCCTCACCTGGGCCGCAGAGCTCTGGGGTGTGGAGAGCGGTGTGGTTTGTCAGGATGGTGTTGAGGGGAGTAGGATCCCCAGGGCCTCTGAGCCAGCTCTGCCCATGACTCTGCCCTTGCCTCATTTGTGGAGAGGAGCCAGTGGTCTCCAGGCCAGTGCTGCTTCCAGGAAAGGGGTGGGGGACAAAGCCACCATCTCCCTGGGGCCTCCTGTTGGCATCTCTGGAACGTTCCACCCTCCTGGCACTAGTGTTTGGAATAGCTCTTTCCTCCTCCGCAGAGGATTCCCAGAGTCCTTCTGCATATGGAGTGCGGAGGAAGGGAGAGAGCTCGGTGTCAGACCTGGGAGCAATTTGGGGAGCAGGACATGTCTGCCTACCCCCAGCCTCAGTGTCTTCCCTGGATGTGTGTATTTAGAAGGGGACCCAGGTGAGGTACCCGGCCTGCAGGAAGGACCTCCTAGCGCTGGGTCTCAGGTGCAATGTGCATGTGTGTGCTCGTGTGCAGGCCTGTGTGCATGTGCCCTGCATGTGCACCTGTGAGCGTGTGCTGTGTACGTGCCCTGCGTGTGTGCTCAGGAATATGACTCAGCCCTGCCTCTCCTTCCCTTCGGATTGGGGTAAGGCCGCATCTGTGCTGGACTTAATTGGGGGCAGACTGGTCCTGGTCCCCAGGGTCTGGCAAGAGGCTCAGGACTGTCCAGTCTTTGGTGATCTCATCTGCCCAGAGTCTCAGGCTGCAAAGAACGGCCGCTTAATCAGACACCCAATCAGAAAATGTCACATTATTATTTATGATGTGTTTCATAATCACAGCACAATCACTGCAGGCAGCAGGGTGGAAAGCGCAAGTGGAGTTTTTAATAGTACATTTGAATCTGGTCACTGGCAGGAAAAAGGCAAAATTAATCCCCTCCAACTCTTTTTTGGTGGTGGATGGGGCATGGGCAAGGGCCAGGTGGGGCCCCTGCAGCCAGAGGCACTTCCAAGGGCAGGTCTGGCTTTTGCTCCATGTGGCCGCAGGGCTGCATCTCCACACTTGGGCTCTGGAATGAGCACCATTTTGCCTGGACGCAGGGAAGGCTGGGCTCTGTCAGGACAGACCCTGTCCCTGTGAGTGACCATGGTAAATGTGAGCAGGCATAAGTCAGCTGCAGAAGCAAAATCCAAAAATGGGGCAGAGACAAGACTTTGGGGACAGCATGACCCCAGGCAATTGTGTCAGGAATTGTTTTGAATATCATTTGGCTTGAAAGTAAAATCCCACAATTAGAAATGAAGGGAGAGCAATGAAAGGACATAGGCTGAGGCTGAACAAGAGCTGAAGCATCTCCCCCCAGGGAAGGCCACCGCAGGTGACACAGAGGCCTGGCCCCGGGCAGGCAGGGCATGGACAGCAGGGCGCATGTGCCCAGGCATGTCCTGGGGCATGTGGGCTGCACCTGTCCCCTGACTGCCCTGTCACAGGGAAGGGACTATCTGGCCACACAGGGTGGGCAGCTGTGCCATTTTCTGGCCAGCAGCTTTGTCTCTGTGCCCTGCTGTAGGCCAACAGAAAGACTAGGGGATGTACAGGGCTCTGGGGCCTGGCCAGGGCTGACCTCCCCTCACCAGTGACCATCTCTTGTCCCTCCCTTCTGCCTAGTGCCCTAGGGAGTTGTCACTCTGGTCATCTGTCAGCTGCCCCCTGGACCTGGGCTTCAGAGAGGCCACCGTGGAGAGACAGTGACCCCAGTGGGCATCTCAGCCATAAGACCCAGCTGACCTGAGCAAATGTCCTCAGTCCTAGTCTGTCCTTCCTCCAAGCCAGTGACAGAGCAGCCCAGGGTGCCCCCACCCCAGCCTCGTCCTTCTGGGTTGGACAGCGGGCTTCCAGGGTCAGCTCGAGGAGCTGAGATGATGAGAGGAAGGGAGTAAGGCCTCCCAGGGAGGATGAGGGGTTGATGGGATGGTGACTCTCTGTGTCACCAGGGCCATTGGCTTGCCTTTCCCAGTTGCGGATTGTCCAGAGTTTGGCTGCAAAGGGACAGATGAAGGGCCAGTGGGAGGACCTTGGTCAGACTGACAGCCTGTGTGATTCTTTGTTGGTGAGGGGGTCTGGACCCTGTCCCAGCCCCTGTGTGCTTAACCTACACAGCTTCCTCAAGCAATGACAAGCTCACTTCTGGTATGGCCTGGACTGTGACCAAGGACAGCCAAAGGCCACAAGGGGCTGGGAACCAGGCCTGTGGACACAGTCTCTGCTCCTGCAGAGGGAGGGTGGGTCATGACTAATAGGAGGGGCCTGGCATCCTCATTTTAGGATGCTAACAGTGTCTGTGTGTTAAGGATGGGGCTCGGAACCTGGTCCTGTCTGACAGACCTGACCAGAACATCCAGCACTGTGTAGGGTGGAGGTGGCAGAAGCCCACGTCCTCACCTCGTCCCTGCTCTTAGGGGAAGGGCCCATCCCACCATCACACCACTGAGAACAGTGTCACTGGGAGTTTTCCACAGGTGGCTTGGGTTACTATACTTCTGTTTAAGGCTTTTTTGTTCTTGTTCATGAGGGATAATGTGGTGTAGTCTTGTTTGTTTTGTGACAGGATATCACTAGGTAGCCCAGGCTGGCCTTGAACTGCCTCAGCCTTCCCAGTGCTGGGATTACAGATGCACCATCACGCACAGCTGATTTCACTCATTTTCTATATGGGTTTTCTGTTTTCTATTTCCTTGGACTCATCCTTGCACTTTGCTATTTCCTTCTTTCTGCTTGCTTTGAGTTTGATTTGTTTTTCCTTTTTGAGTTTCCTTAAGTGGAGGATTATATTATTGATTCAAGATATTTTTTGATTTAGTTTTGATACTCAAAAGCATGCACGTAGAAATTAAAGAGTGTACTCAAAATTAAATATTAATTCTAAATTTTGGCTTGCAAAAGCATGTTATAATGTTTTCACTATTAAAAAAACTAATTCTACTGTTAAATAGCACTTCTTCTCTTCAGGTACATGAGGTTTTGTTTCATCTTCTTTGAGGCTCTCTTAGGTGTGTTTATACTTGTATTGTTCTGTCATATTGACTCCTTTATCATAAAATACCCCTCTTTGTGTCTGCTAATACTTCTTATCTAAGAGTCTATTTTGTCAGATGCAGATACAACCAGTCCAGCTGTGTGTTAGTTTTATTACTTGCATGGTATGTATTTTTCCATCCCTCTTCTTTCAACATATTTACATCTTGAAATGTAAAGCATATCTCTTGATAACCAGGCAGGATAAATTTCTAGAGGTGGAATATGTATATATATATATATTTCTAATAATTTATACACCTCTTCTGAGCCATTTATCATGGCACTCATTTTCTTATGTGCTAACACCTTTTGGCCTTTTCCCATAAGATAAAGAAAAATGGTACTTTATTATTTTAATTTAGATTTCTTCTATCATTCTATGTGCTAATAAACTATTTCATTTTTGGTGAAACAAAATAAGCATACCCCTTACAGAGACTACATTGATAGACTTTGATTCATTTACCAGTCGGCCAATCTCTGCCATTCAATTAGAATGTTAGTTCATTCACATTTAATGTAATACTAGATATAGTTGGGGCTGGGATTTAGCTCAGTTGGTAGAGAGCTGCGCTGCAATCTCTGAGGTCCCGAGTTCGATTCCCAGCACCACAAAAATGGGAGAAGGACCTGGCAATCCACTCCCAAGGTAATCCCGAAACAGTCTGCCATTGAAAACCCTATGAGGGTCGCTATGAGTCGGATACCGACTCGATGGCACCTAACAACAACAACAAGATATAGTTGAATTTGTCTGGGCATTTTGCTATTTGCTTTCTATATATTGCATGTCTCCCATGGACTCTGTTCTCCCTCTGCACCCTCTCGACAGAGGTGTCTCTAGCCATCATGGCCCTAAACCTTAGCTGGCCCCCATGCTCATGGGTGCTTAAGGCCTTCTCTTTTGGATGGATTAAGAGGTCTGGCTACCTCTTTCTCATCTGAATATTCCTGGGAGTGTGCCCCCTGTTCTGGACTTTCCTCAATTCCTCACCCCTTTTCTTCTCCATCGTGGACTTTCCTAGTGGGTTTCGCATGGTGTAAGGTTTGTGAACAGGACTTTTTGATGCTAGGAGAGGAAGGTGATGTGGGGAGAGTGGAGAGGGCACCATAGCATCCACACAGCCTCTCAGCCCAAAACGCTGCAAAGGGCCACAGAGGGCTGGGGTGACAGAAGTACAGCATGCAGGGTGGCAGTGCAGCCTGATTCACGTCCCCAATGGCCAGAGTGACAGTGCTTGTCCAGGCCAGCTGTGCTCGTCCCATGGCCTCTTTTGTCGTCTGAGTGACGCTGGTGCTTGGCCACAGAGGTGGAGTTTCGGCTGCTCCTGTGCAGACCTATGCCGGGGCTGGCTCTCTGGAACTACCCAGCAGGGCTGGCCAGCTCTAGACCTGTGTCCCTCTTTATCTGTCTTCCATAGCTGGGCTCACCTGCAGCAGTACCACTGTGACGGTCCGATCCCGTCAGGTTTTGGAAGCTAAGCAGAGTCGGACCTGGTTAGTCCTTGGATGGGAGACTACCTGGGAACATCAGGTGCTGTCAACTTGGGAGAAGAACCTGGCAACCCACTCCCAAAAATCAATCTGCCACTGAAAACCCTATGAATAGCAGAGAAGCACTGACAATAGTGCTTCGTCTGTTGTACACAGGATTGCTATGAGTCGGATACCAATTTGACGGCACCTAACAACAACAACAACATAGCTGGGATCACTTAATGGGTAGTGATGCTGCCTTCACTGTGGTAAGGGGGGAAGGAGGCACCGGCTGGCCAGTATCACAAATCCCTGCTCATGGAGCAGAGGGCAGGGCTGACCCATCTGGGGAGTCTGCCTGCCAGGTCCGCATAGGCAGCTTTCCTGCCCTGACCAATCACCCCTGGCTCCATCCCTGATTGCCAGACTCACTGCCATGGGCCTCTGTGCTGTGCCCTTGGGGGCCACCAGCTGGAGTCTGGCCCCTTTCTCTGAGCAGAACATTGGGTGCTAACTCTGGCCTGGGTCTAGAACGCTGTAGCAGTGTGACCTGACCCAGGGACCCTTGGGCCAGGAATGAGGGCAGCTCTTCCTCATCCAGAACCAGCCCCCACTGCAGAGGACCCACCCAGGTCAACTCAGGTGAATGAGACATGTTGGAAAAGTGCGTGCTCATAAGTCACTTTGCAGTTCTCTTGCCACTTTCACTACCATCTGTCCCTCTGGCAGCTGTGTGGTGAGGGTGGGACCTGCTGCCATGTGTAGAAGGACTGGAGACCTCTCCCCAGTCGGAGGACGCTTAGCGAGTCTTGGTAAGGATGCGACACAAAGCCCAAGAGCTGCAAGCGGAACAAACCTCAGCTGTGGCGCCCCAGAGGGCAGGCTCCATCACAGCAGAGTGCCACATCTTACCGATGCTGTGCCCCCGACCCTCACGTCCAGAAGTGGAAGGAAACAGGCATCCCACACAACTGCAGCTCTGGTTTTGGGAGCTGAAGCTCAACCTTGACAAGAACTTGATGTGGAGAGATGTGAGTCCCGAGGGCACAGTATGGGGCCAGTGCTGCTTCTGAACTTCCACGTCCCTGTGCCACGGTAATCTAGAAACGAGATGCCCCTCAAATACTGACGAACTCCAGAACCCAGTCACCACATCTGCAATTTGGTGCTCAAGGAACCATTGCATTTCCAGGCAGAGGGACAGCAGAAAAGTGGAGAGCAATACCTGAAGGAGGTGGTGGCTGCGGCTCTCCCTGGCCTCACACTGGAGCTGCTCTTCCATCTGCTGCGCCCCTGGCTTGCTCCGCAAGGGGCTGAGGGGTATTTTGGCCGTGCCCCATTTTGAACATTGACAACCCTGTTGCTCTCCCAGCAGCAATGCTTCGGGGAAGAATGGGATGTGTCACAGCTGCTTCCCATGACAACTGTGCAGAAACCTCTGGGCCCTAAGAGCAAGATGAGGTCCAGGCTGATGGGTACTCTGGGGACATCAATGCAGTGGTGGCAGCTATGTGGCGGACTGGGCTGTGTGCCGAGCCATTTAGATCACACTCATTCACTCTGTGTCATTTTCCACACAGGCAACGCTGCTAGCACTGTCAGGAGAGGAGAGAAGTTGTTTGTTAGCTTGTTAGTCCTTGTCATATCTTGTGGCTAATTATTTAATTACCCTAATTTAAAGTTTTACCAGATTTAGCATCAAAACATAAAAATCTTGTGATTGCAGCGTCAGAAAGTAATAATATAATTAACTTGTTTAGGGTAACATATTAACTCAGCTGATTGCACAGTGCCTATCCTGCAGGAAAAGCTGGAGGAGGTGCGGGCATGTGGTGGGGACCCAGCATGCTTGTGAGCAAGTCTCCACAGCCCCATGAGGACTCTGCCAGGGACTCTGTCTTCCCTGGTGTCCTGCATGCGTGGTGGTCTCACAGCTGCCTGGAGGGTGGCGTCTGCCTCACTCCCAGGCCAGGCCTGGCTCTGGCTGTGGGCAGGTGGCTACTCTGGCCCAGAGCCTGTGGCCTTGCCCACACTCATGTCACCGAGTGCTCATCTTCGATGGGGCCGCGTGTGCCACACACCACTCACTAGGAGTAGGAGTCAGGACAGGGCTTCTGTAAACTGAGGGCTCGGCAGGATTCTGCAACATGATTCCAATCCTGTTTCCAAAGCTACCAACCCCAATCTTGCCACCAATTCTTTGCTGAGAGAACAGCTTTCTCTTTCCTTCTTCCTGCCCCATAGAGGCAAAGAACATGCTCATGAGTGTTCCTCCTGCCTGTTGTGGGGTGGGGGACACTGAAAATTCTGATTTCTTCCCCTCAGAAACTCTCAAGATTGGCTTCGTCGGAAGCAGCCATGGTGGGGGCTGAGGTCGAGCCTGGTGGGTGGTGATTCTCCAGAATCTCAGGGTGTCTGGTGATGAGCAGCTCACACACACCTGTCTGGACACACAAGTGCACTTCGGCTACGCATGTGTACACAGGAGAACCATGTGCTCTGAGCACCCACCGCAGCCGATTGGGGACAATCAGCCCCAACGCAGATGGGAGCCCCTCGGGCCCAGCACACTTGGACTGCGTGGGGCCTTGTAGGACAAGGGGCAGAGGGGTGGATTTTGATGTTGGGAACCTGGCCACTGAGGCCCAGGACCCGATGCCTGCCAGCTATTCACCAGGGGTTTTATATGGGAACGTGGAGCAGAGCTGGGCCCCGAACAGGGCTGGCTTCTAAGCCAACCAAGCACATGCTGCCTGCTCACTGGCTCCACCAGCACCATGATCCCACAGTCAGCTGTGAGAATCCACGGAAGGCAGAACTGCAGCCCCATCCCTCTGTGTCTCTGTAGTCCTGTCGTGGGTCAAGTCCACCTGCAGGGAAATGGTGGGAATTGGGCCGTAAAGGAGCCTCAGGAGACAAGATGCCTGGGGCCTGTGCCCATCTCCACCTGCTCCAGGGAGCTGGTCCAGGGCGGCCTCTGCTGGGCCACATTCTCTCTCAGCAGTTTCTCTGGGCCTAGGGCATCTGCCGGGGCCCCTGGAGGTGCAATAAGAGGGCACTGCACCTGAGAAACAGGCTCTGCAGTGCCCTGATCACCAGCACAGGCTCCAAGAGAGGCCGTGTTCCAGAGAGGCTGCCGGGCTGCTGCTCATGGGGAATGGCTGGGGATGCCCAGGCAGGCTGCACACAACTGAGGGCCTATGGTAAGTGTGAAACCCACCACCCTTTCTGTGTCCCCCTTCCTGCCTCCTTCATTCCTCTTGTGCAGGGCAGGCTGTGGCCCATCTGGTCTGTGCATGCTGTCTAATGAGTTGGCCTTGAGCTTTGGTCCTGGGCTGCAGCCAGCTGCTCCTCAGAGCCTGAGCTTGGCTGGAGGCAGGAATCCAGGAGCTCTCAGCTATAGATGGAGATGAACCTACAGGGCTGGAGGCCACTGGGGACTCAGTAGTCAGAAAGAGAGAGGACATGTGGGAGAAGTGGCCAGGACAGGAGAGAATGGAGGAGAGCTTGGAGGGCTCACGAGAAGGCAGGTCAAGAGGGTGGGAATTTTGTCATCTAGTGCCAAGAGGAAACGAAAGCTTGGATGGCTGTTCAGTCAGGCACCTGAGATCACTAGGGACCATGTTCATTGCTGCCATCGTTGCCATCACCACCATCATCATCACCACCATCACTCCCATCAGTCACCACCACTGTCATCATCACCATCACCACTGTCATCGTCACCATCACCACCATCATTTCCATCATTATCACCATCATAACTGCCATTATCACAACCATTGACAACACTACCCTCACCATCACTGTCACCTCCATCATCATCACCATCACCATCACCGCCATCACCATCATTGTCACTATCATAACCGCCATTATCACTACCATTGACATCATCACCTTCACCATCACTGTCATCTCCATCGTCACCACCATCACCATCATTATCACCATCACAATTGCCATTATCACCATCACCATTATCACCGCCACTGTCACCATTACCATCATTGCCACGACCATTTAGCATCTCTATCATCATCGCCACCAGCACCACCATGGCATCACCATCACCATTGCCACCAACACCATTGCCACCATCATCATTGCCATCATCACCACCATTACCCCCTCATCACCATTGCCATTTCAGGCACCATCACCACCACCACCATCATTATCATCACCACAGACTAGTGCATATGGCATCTGGTGTAGCTTATAGGACTGGTGCACTTGGGTACTCACATGTGTTTACATGTGAGCTGAGGAAGAAGAGTGTCTGAGGAGGCCCACGATCAATTGCTGATGGCTGATCTGAGAGAAGTGTACAGCAGTGAGGGCTTCTCCCTTGTGCCAGCCCTGGGTACCCAGGTGCCTTTTTCTCCCTTTGCTTAAGTCATTTGGGCTGAGAACTGCATGGTGTATCTCTGCAGATTATGGGTACGGACAAGGATGGATAAGGGGCTCTGGAGTCCTACATGCTGGGACTGCACATAGTAGGTGTTCACTTACCATTGCAGGGACGTTCTGCGGAGGCTCTTTGTTGTCAGGGACTCCCACAAAAAGATGGGTGTCAGCCCAATCCTTTTGTGGGGAGCTGGCTCTTATGTACCCTGTAAAGCTTGAAATAATGAGCTCGTATGTAACTAAGGAAAAGCAACAGAGATGGTTTGTGGACATAGCCATGGTCCACATCAGGGGACAAAACCTTTGAACTGAGAGGAACACCTGACCTGCTTGTTCCCTACATCACAGACTCCCAGGTCGCCAGATTAACTATCCTCTCCCTACAGCCACCATGCCCTTATTGGCCCAACCCACCCAGAGACCAGAGACAGGGAGCCTGAGACACCCACCGGGGTCAGCCTCCCAGCCCATAGAGTGGGTGACAGGGCACAGGCAGCAGACTGGACAGCCCACGGTCCGACCTCTATCTGGGACCCATAGATGAGGCACTGTGAGTCTGGGTATGCTCTGTGCCCTGCCCTGGGCTCTGCCCGGCAGAGATGCAGGGACCTCCCCAGGGGTCACCTGTGTGCTGGGACTGCTCCCAGACTTACCCTGCCCTAACACACTGGCATGGTAAGTGCCCCTCATGACATGAGCCTGACGAATTAGCTGTTTCTGAAAAATAATTCCGTTTCTGGTCAGCACCGCCTTCCACACAGCTGCAGGTCAGCCTGGAAAATGAGAAGGGCATGAAGGCCAGTGGAGGCCGGGAGCCCCAGCAGCAAAGAGACACTCATGTCCCCTGAGCGTTGGGGAAATTAGGACATTTAGTGCCAGGCCGCCTGACTAATTAGATTTCCACCAACTCTGGGGGAATCAGCAGAGGTGATGTCTAGTTCAAAGCTCAGACAGACAGCCTGCCTGAGCCTGGGACAGAATTGGACTGCCTGATGGGACTGTGTCACCTCTGAGGTCCGGATGCAGAGGCCCTGCTTGTCTGCCTGCCTGCATTTCATTCTTCTCCTAGCCCCTGCTCTCTCTGGCCTCCTCTTCCCTCTCTTCCCCTTCCACCTCCCTCCCAACCCTGCCTCCCCAGCCTTCTCTCCCAAGGAGAGAGAAGCAAAGCTCTGCAGCAGGATGGGGGTGGGGTGGGGGATGGGAAGTAAGGCTCTCCACCCTCCCTAGAAGGCTCTGGAGGACGCACCTGCCTGGATCACATCACCAGACCCCTATGACAACACAGCCTCCCAGCTCAAGGCAATCATCGTACGTGGCAAATCTGACATTTTAGAGTCTGAGTGAGTGAGAAGCAGCTCAGGAATTTGGGAATGCCAGACCAAAAGAGATCTGCTGCTCCGTTTGACTCAGCGTCAGAGGCAAGTAACCAGGTAAATGCAGAAGAAAGGGAAGCCGTGTGATTAGCTCAGCCACAAAATTGCCTTTTTTGACTCCCTGGTTAGAAAGAAGCTCCGGGTTGCAGCAGTGCGTGCTGGCTGGCTGCTGTCTTCGGTGGAGGAGAGGATTCATTTCTTATGTGAGCATTTACCAGAAATGATCTCAGTTAAGTTTCATTTATGTTTGCAAATCGAGCAAGGCAGAGACCATTCCTCTGCTTGGGGATTCTGTAGATGTGGCCTGAGTTTCAAAATTGCTTCCTATGGGTGCCAAGGAGGAGCCAAGGAGGAGCCTCCCAGGGTAGGAAGCAAGTGCTTGCTGCATCTCAGGTGAGATGGGCCCTCTGGACTTCTCTGGAGACTCCTGCCCAGTCCTGGGTGGGCTCCCAGAGGGATGGGGTGGGGTCTGGCAGGGGGAGGGACCAGAGTGGAGCCACATTAAATTTTTGCCTGGAGTGGAGGGTGGGGCTCTGTGCCCCATTTCAGGCAGCCTGTGGCCCTGCAGCTGGGGGATGGTCCCAGGAGCCCAGGCTGGTGCAGAAACATGGGGCAACCCCCCTCCCCCAAGTGCTCTCTATGCTCACGAGGTAGGATAGAAGGACAGAAAATTTGGGGAACATGGGAAAGGAGAGAAGCCCCTCACTCTGGAATCTGATGACATCTCCCGCCAACTGAGAATCAGCAACTTTAACTCAAGGAATCTGCCCAGAGCCCCCACGGGCTGAGCCAGCAGTACCTGAGTAAGACAAGCTCAGCAAAGATCGCCTACCTAGAGAAGATTCTCATCCTCAAACAAGAGTACCGGAAACAATAAACAGACCATGCTTACCTAGGCCCCGGATGTTTATGACCTTTGAGTTTAACGTTAGTAGCAGCCCTCTCCCATCCCTAAGCCTAAATACCACATCCCAGAAAATCACCTTACAATTTACCTTACACAAGGAAATCCTTTAGGAATAGGCAAACTAGCTCATGTTACCTTTTCTCATAGCAAATTTTGACTCTACTTATTAAACTTGTTTAATCCTTAAACCTGGTTAGAAAAAGACACAAAACCATATATATCTCCATTGTAACGGCACCTGGATGCCTCTTCCTGGACACCAGCGCTCACTCTGAAGCATGTAGCATCTCTCACCGTTACCTAAGCAACTTAAAACTGCTTCACTCTTACTGACTCGTCTTAAAATTCACTTTTGCATCAAGCCAAGGACCCAGCAGAACCTGGACGGAGGTCTCAGGAAGGGGAGCTCCTTGGGCTGAACGGCAGAGGTGCCAGGCTGTGGCTATCACCGTGGTGATACTGGGAGAGGGTCCCACACTTCACTTTCCTTGTTCATTGGTACCAACTTAACACCCCAAGGATGCAGCCTTTGGGGTGCCCAGCTGGGCCCCTTGAAGTGCAGGCTTTTGCTCCCCAGCCAGGCAGTGGGGAGAAGCGCCTGCCCCTGTGTGCCCTGCCTCAACGTCACCTGTCCCTTCCTCATGCTGCTCCACTGGCCCCCAGGGAGTCCCATATTTTCTCATCTTGGCCTTGGCCATGAAAGTCCACATCCTGCCCCAATGAGCTGTTCTGTTGCCTCCCCCGAGCCTCCCCTCCCCCAAGCCCTTGTTCCCTGTGTCTGTGACACTGGCCAGCCTTGCGCCAGGAGGGACATCAAGTCCTGCTAAGTTGTAGAAGTTAAATTTCTGGCAGGGCAGAGGGAGTAGCTTCCTGGGGATGGTGTGGCACTGCTGGCAGCTGGCAGCCGTGGGGAGAACATGGGGCCTGCCAGGACTTCTATGAGCATTTTAAATGCTGCAGGTATTTATCTGCATTGTCAGTCCATCCCAGCCCAAGGGACAGAGGCTGGGGCTCTCATGGTTCCCCTTCACAGGGGCTGGTAGGCAGGTGGGGCTGGGGCATTGAGGCTGGGAGTCGGGGGAAGGCCTGTGTGGAGATCTTGGGCAGGCTGCCCCCAGAATTTCCCGAGATGCCCTGCTCATTCCCTCCCTTCATGTTGCAGAGTCCTGATTCAGGAAGAGTCCCAGCCAGGCCTCGAGCCTGGAGCTGCAGAGATGTGGCTGAACCAGGCAGGCAGGACTGCTGCCTCCTATTTGCAGGTTTATCTCTTGGGAGGCCATGGTGACACATGCTGGGAAGTGGCACCAAAGGCAGGAGCGGCCAGCACTGGGGACCCAAAGGGGCCTTTGGCGAGTGAGGGTAGGTGGGGAGACTTTTAGAGAGTTTTGGGGATAGGATATGAGGGAGATAGAGCCCAGAAGGGATGTGGCCCAGAGCAGAGCAGGGGTGGGCTGAGCAGGCTGGTGATGGCCCAGCGTCCCCCACCCTGTAATCCTGTCCCCACACTGTGCTGGGCTCTGTGTGTTTTGCTAGTTCCTTGAAAGAACCCATCCTCTGACATCCAGAAGGACCTCCAGGATCAGACGAGGGCCTATAGCACCACCCAGCACGAGATCCAGCAGCCAGGACCCTGCTTGGTATCTCTCAGGTCCCTGCCCTGCCTGTCTCGCCCCCAGAGACCCTCCTGCCTCCCTCCACAGCTCCATGCAGGGCTGAAGCTTCACTTTCTGGTTCCATTTGTGCACTATGCTGTGGCTGGTGTTGAGGACAGCCCTGTGCTCCTGCTAGGCTTGGGCTTGAGTCAGACCATGGCCTGGAGAGACCTGTCCAGACAGCAGGAGGCTCCTGCTGTGACCTGGCCAGCCCAGGCCCCAGCCATGTGGGGTCTTCCCTCATCCCCCTCTGTCCAGCCTTGCTTCTCTGAGGAGCAGGGCAGGGATCTATTTTGTTTGTGAAAAGTTGATTATCATAGATAAATGTATCTAATTAGTCTCATTTGCTGACACACAAGCCTTTAATTGTGAATTGAATAATTAGACATATCTGCATATGCAAATGATATAGTTACACCCTATGTCAGGCTTTAACATGATTCCTCCAGAGATAAATAATTCTATTTCAGGAGAGAATATGATATATTAATTTGTAGGCAAATCACTTTATTTAGAATCACTGACTTCTGTGTTTGCTTACATGAAGCCAGACCTGGAGAAACAGGAGTGATCTTTGTTGAGAACATACCTGGGGGTGTCTGACCTCTGAGAGGAGCCCCCATGGGCCTCCCACTGGGGATTCCCAGAGGTCAGGGGCTTCCTTGGCCCTCAGGGCTCCAGCTGCAACTCAGAGGCCATGGTGCTGACCCCACGTGGCTGGCCAATCTGGCCCTGCGCCTGCACTTCCTCCCCTGCCCACCTCCCGCTGGGCACCGGGGTGGGGGTGGTTGCAGCTCAGAAGGCCTGCATCTTGGCTCGGGGCATATGACTGGTCCACTGCAGGGCCGTGAGCTACAGGCTGTGGTGTTGCCTGCGGCTACTGGCCCTGGGGACTTAGGGCAGGCTGAGGCTGGGTCTCTGGTCCTGGCTCCAGCAAGCCTGCGGTTTGCTCTTGTCTAGGCCCTGGGTCAGCTGCCCACTCTGACAGGTCCCCTGCACCAGCAGCCTCAGGATCGTGTGGGGTGATGTCCTCCGGTGGGCCTCAGGGTCCCTCTTCCCAGCTCGCAGCTGAGCTCCCTGCCTCCCCTCAGGGCACAGGTGCCCCATTTTCTGCCTCTGACTGGGAGGCCTGGCTAGTGATGGGGAGCAGGGGCTGTGTCCCCAGCAGGGCCAGGCTTGCCTGGGATGCCCCCTTCTTGCCCACCCTCCTTCTCTGGGCCCTAGGGTCATGTGGGCTGTGCTGAGAAGGCTGAGCTTGAAGAATTCGGCCCCTGCAGAAGGAGGACAGTGGTGTCCCTGCCTCCTGAGCGCCCTCACGGCAGCCTGTCTCCGTGGCAACCGGCTTATGGAGCTGGCGGGAGCTGACACTGTCCCAGTTCGCCACTGCAGTTACCTTCTTCCTCACTGTGGGCTGGACCAGCCAGCAGAGGGCAGCAGCGGGCTGGCCAGTGGCGGGAGGGAGCGGCTGGGGGACCTTGCTGAAAGACCCTACATTTTGAGGTCTCCATGTTCTTCAGAAGCCTCTGGGGAGAGCAGTTTGTGTGTCCACACTGGTAAGAAAGGGACAGCGCCATGGCAGCAGTGCTGGCCCCTCATGCATCTAGGGTGTTTTGTCCTTGGCTGAGCGGCAGTGTATGGTCACCAGCCACAGCCTCCAAGGATGGGGTCTCCAGCCACTCATGGCCCCCAGCTGCTGATGGGAACTTGGTGGGCTTGGCCCTGGTATGATGCCAAGGTCATTCCTCTCTCATTCATTCCCATTCCCATTCCCATTCATTCCTCTCTCGTTTGTTCACCCAGGTAATCGATCATTCACTCACTCATTTGTTCACTCATTCATTTGCACATTCATTTACTCATATTCATTTACATTTGTTTACTCTTTCACCAATTCATTTGCACATTAATTCATATAATCATTCATTCCCACTCACCCACAGACTAGATCACTCACTCACCAGCACCTACAAGGGCAGAGTTAGGAACCTTTCAAACCTCTGCTGGAAGGAGCATCTGCTTCTCCCGGCCCCAGCTGGGAGTCCAGGCCCTGCAGGGTTGAGTGGTGCCTTGAGGTGGAAGCAATAGCATCTCCTTTGTTCTCTCTGAGGAGGATGCTTTGGCCTCAGCCTCTGTGTCATTTTTTTTTTTTTTTAAGTTTCTTCCCTCCCTTCATCTTCACTACAAATAAGACAAAATCCTCCTATGAGCTCCTCCCCAGCTCCAGGAATTCTTCCGGTGCAATGACTTCGTGTGGCACACGAATGGGGACATGAGTGTGTGAGCTGTGGGGTGCAGTGTGTGAGAATGTGCAGTGTGGCCACACACTTGTGCTCAGTGCACGTGGGCTCACATTTCATGCCCTCATACACACCAACAAGGCCTGGCCCCACCTCCCTACAGGGCTGGACCCAGGCCCTTAGGGTGAAACCCACTTTTCTGAGCCACAGGAACTGGGCTGTGGCCAGTGTGGCCTGCTCAGGGCCTCGGCCACCCCTTTTTGTCTGCAAAAGACTCCTTGGCCCACCTTTGGACTGCAAACGATTGCCCCTTTTCCCAGGTAGCAGAGCTCTGCAGGCCTGCCCAGCCCCAGGTGACAGGGCTGCACAGGCTGCCTTCAGAGGCCCGTGGGGAGCTGGAGGGTGGGCTTGTGGCTGCCCACACTCCGCTCCCCCCACAGTGTCCTGGGTAGTCCATGCAGGCTGTCAAGGCCCTCGGCTGCTGTGGCTGGCCAAGGGTGGGTGCCCACAGGAAGGAAGAGCCACTCAAAGGAGGATGTTCATCTCCTCTGGGGTGGACCTGGACCTAGTGTAGGGAGCAAGTGGACACACATGTGCAGACACATGGGAACAGTGCATTTCGGGGTGCCGTTGCTGTTGCCTTCCTTCCCTGAGCAGGTCCTGCTTCAACGATATGCCTGTGGAAGTTGGTACACCTCACCACAAACTAGTGCCAGGTACGAGGTTTCAGGATCGTCCCAGCAGCCATCGTGTGCGCTGGCCCCAAACATCCTTGGCATCCCCGATACTGCTAAGGACACAGGGTCTGGGGGTTGCTGCACCCCCTGGGGCCCTTGCCACTGCTCCTTGCCCAGCTGCCCCAGGGCGAAGGGCTGCGTCTCTGTCCTCATCTGCAAATGTGAGGATGTTGAACCAGGGCCAATTCCATGGGTCAGGGGAACCAGGTTGCACCTGCTATGTCCTAGGAAGGTAGGCAAGGTGCACAGAGTCCCCCAGGCACCTGTTGCTCTCTTCAGCTTTACCTCCAGTCCCTGCATGACCCCAGCACCTACCCTCATTCATCAGTGCCAATGAGCTCCCCACTATGCCTGGGGGAACCTGAACCCCAGACCCCAATCATTTCCTGGGCCCTTCGAGGGGACATGGCCCTAAGAGGGCACAATGCAGTCACCTGGGATCACATTACTGGGTGTGAGTCCTCGGCAGGTGTACACAGGGGCTGATTTCCTGATGGCACCTTGCAGAGAGGAAGTCAGAGCTTAGACAAGCTTGGGCCTGCCTGCGTGGAATGTTAAAGGTGATTGTGGCCAGCTAATGGCCCCTGGTCTTTCCCCTCCTTCTGGATCCTCAGGGAGAACAAAGTGTTCCTTCCTTTGCCGTGCCATCCATGGCTGAGTGCCTCGTCCACAGATGGAGCTGGACCCTGTTCAGGTCACACCTCCCTGGCTGGCTGTTTGCCAGCTCCCCTTCCTGGGCCACTGGGAAGTTGTTCTGGACACTTTCACACCTGCTGCCTGGCCCATGGGGTTCTGTACTACCACCCACCCTTGCAGTGGCGCTGAGCCCCGATCCCAGGAAGAGGCGAGATGAGGATACATCCTGCGGGGAGTCCCTGAGGCTCTGGCCCGAGGCAAGCACAGGAGTGTGGGGAGGACTTGAGCTTGCACCCCTGCCCAGCTTAAGCAGGAGGCTAGTGCCGGATGACCAGGCATTCCCCCAGTCCTGTAGGCCTAGGGTGACCATGCTGGGAGTGGGGCTCAGGGAGGGGAAGGGAAGGAGCAGCCAGGGGGACATTGAAGCAGATCAGCTCCAGGAGGTCACTGGGGGACCTGGGCGTTTCTCCCAGAGCTGGGCACTCAGCACTTTGGACCCTTCCCATGTGAAGAGCGCGGGCCCTCTTTAGACTCCTCGGTCCTTGTCATTTCTGGTGCTTTGTCCTGGTGTGCAGGGGCTTTTCCTCTCCCCTCTTCTTTGTTGCAGCCTGAGCTGGAAAAATGAGGAAAAGCAGAAACATTGCTTGACTGGAAAAAATGAACAGAGACAAAAGCCTGGTGAGCTTCCTGGTGGAGAGAAAGTTTAACCCCAGGCCCCAGGAGCAGCTCCTGAGCGCCTTCTTTGTGGAGAACTGGGGTGTTCCGATCGGAACCCCTCAGTTGGCCAACTGCTATTTACTGGTACACCAACGCCCCAGGGGGATCCTATACTAAGCATGACAGAATGTTCGGGGCATTAAATAAATAGGAGGCTCAGAGGTTTCCAGGCTGCCTCGGACCTGTGTTTCTACCCTGAGTCTTGGAGCTGATGGGCTTGAGCATGGGGCTCCTGCAGCTGTGTGCTCTAGGCACCTTGTCTTCCCTGTCACTCTGGGGGCAACTGGAGAGCATCAGCAGGAGGCTGGTAGCCATGAGCTCTCTTCCTCTTTGTTCCCCATATTTTTATTGCAGCAGAGAGCACAGGAAGTTCACGGTCCCAACCACCGTCAGATGTGCAGGTCAGTGGCACTGAGTCTTTCACACGGCTGTGCAACCATCACAGCCTGCTCCAAACTCTGCCATCCTCCCAAACTGAGACTCTGTCCGCAGAAAGCACTAAGTCCTCACCCCCTCCCAGCCCTGACACCCCCCACTCTACTCTATCTCTGTTAATTTGATGAGGTTAGGGACCTCACATAAATGGAATCAGACTGTAGTGGTCCTTTTGTGACTGGCTTATCTCACTAGACATGTCCTCAGGGTTCACCCACATTTAGCAAGAGTTAGAATTTCCTCTTGTAGAAGACTGACTAGTACTCCATGTGTGGATGGAACCGCTTTTTGCTTTTCCACTCACCCGTCCATGGACACTTGGGTGGCTTCCACATTTTAGCTATTGTGGGTAACGCTTCTATGAAGCCAAGTATGCAAATGGCTCTTTAAGACCTTGCTCTCAATTATTCTGGATCTACACCCAGAAGTGGAACTGCTGTGTCACGTGGTAATTATATTTTTAACTTTTCGTGGAACCTCCACACTGTTCTCCACAGCATCTGCACCTCTGAATCCCTACCCACAGTACATAGCGTTCTGGTTTCTCAGCATCCTCTGCAGCGTGTGCTACGCCCGGGCTGGGTGGTGGGAGCCGTCCTAGTGAGTGGTGGGTGGAAGGTGGTAGGCTATTGAGGGTTGACTTGCATTTCCCTGAGGATTTGTGATACTGAGCATGTTTTCTTGTGCTTCTTGCCATTTGCTTATCTTCTTTGCAGACATGTCTATTCAAGTCCTTGACCATTTTTGATTTTTTTTTTTTTTTTTTTTTTTTTTTTTTTTTTTTTTTTTTTTTTTTTTTTTTTTTTTTTTTTTTTTTTTTTTTTTTTTTTTTTTTTTTTTGCTGTTGTTGAGTTTCAGGAGTTCTTTATATATTCTGGATTTATTGTTAGGTGCCATCAAGTCAGGTCTGACTCACAGCGACCCTATGTTCAACAGAGCAAAACATTCTCCAACATTGTGTCATACCCAGTTGTGTCAGTGCTTCTCTGCTACTTATAGGGTTTTTGATGATGGACTGTTTTGGTAGTTGGCTGCTGGGTCCTTCTTCCAAGTCTATAGCACCTGGTATTCCCAGGCAGTCTCCCATCCAAGTACTAACAAGGCTGAGCCTACTTAGCTTCTGAGATCAGACAGAATTGGACACCAGGGTGGTATGGCTGTAGACATAGCCTGGATAGTAATATATAATATAATTATTATCTATTATACATAACATAACATATAATGTGCAAATATATTCCCTTATTCTCTGGGTTGCCTTTTTACTCTGCTAATACTGTCTTTTTTTTTTTCCTTGAGTCAGGGTCTCCTCGCTAACTAGCCCAGGCTGGCCTTGAGCTCATGATCCTCCCACCTCAGCCTTCTGAGTGCCAGGATCATAGGTGTGTGCCATTTACCCAGCTTTGATGTCTTTTGTTATGTAAAATGTCTAAGTTGAAAGCAAATTTGCCTGTGTTATCATGGCTGTTGCACAAGACTTTGGCGTTGCGTCCAAGAACTCACCATCAGATTCAGCACTGGGAGTCTCCTGAGGGTGGCTCTGCTTTGCCTCTGGGGAGGTGTTTAATCCACTCTGCCCAGGGGCCCACCTGGAGGGGTCCAGGTTCTGGGAGCCAAAAGCTGCAACCTGAGGCTGCACTTTGGGTCTGTGGCCAGCTTCCCACTGGACTGCACAGCCTGGACTCCCAAGCAGAGAAGCTTCACACATGTCCCAGTGGGTACTGTGGTTTGGGGAGGTCAACGGCACCTAACATCACAACAGCAAGGAGCCAAAGTCAGGGTGTAAAGTGACGTCATCTCTGAGAGGAGGTGGGGCTGTGCACGGCTTCCATGGAACACCCAGAGGGAAGCAAGCCTGGGATTTCTGTGAGAGCCACAGGGCAAATGGTAGCCCTGGGGGATGGCTACAGCTCCACAGCCTCCCAGGGACACAGGAGCGATCATCCCTGCGGTACCCTCCACACATGGCTTTTTGGCTTCCTCTGACCTGGCAAGTTGGGGATACTCAGCTGCTTGGAGGGTGGCGCGGACTGGCGTTCTGCTACCCTCACATATGACCAGCACTCGAAGGCGCTCCCTGACGTCCACGCTTTAAGCACAGTCCCAAGTTCCCAGCCTGGTGAGGGTGCTCTGCTCCCTGTGTTGTCATCTAGTTGTGGTGCTGGGTCCTTGGCAGCCAATGGCTTGTCATTTCCAGCTGGGGTTTTCACAGGCGTCCACCCTCCTGAACGCCCCCCTCTCTGGAGCTCAGCCTGGGGGACAGTCACTCCAAACCTCCAACCATTCCCCTGGACCTCAGACTGTGTTGCTGCTGTGGCTGGGGTCAGGGTTATCCAGCTGGTCCCAAGTGTCCTTCCTCGCCCTCCTCTTCCCCATAGTTTGTATTTTGGGGGCTAGCTGAGAATGTGGTGGAACAAGGTCCAGGCCTTGCTGGCAGAGTGGAGTGCCTCCAGCTCCGGCAAAGCCTCGTCCACGGCTGGCCAGGCCTTGGGAGGGGGTTGCAAGGCGAGGTCACAGGACGCATGCAGTCACAGGCTGCTTCCTGAGGTGGCTGGTCTGGCAGCAACGGAGCAGGGCCTGCCTTGGGCGCAGACCTCATCTGGCTTCTGGCCCCTCCATGTGGCTCTGTGGGGCCCCAGCAGTGTGGACACTGCCCTCCTGGTGAGGAGGCCGGCAGGCCATGCCACATTCCCAGGTCATGGAATAGCCCCTTGCCCAAACAGTCTTCTGTCATTTTAAGTGAAGTTCCTTTTTCTGCTTAGATTGAGTAACAGTAAGTTTTGTGCTATTTTGAAGGGGTGAACAAGAGGTCAGGCCATGTACTTGATTATTTTCCCAGCTCTGCCCCATTGCACAGCCTGCTCACTTGCCAGCACAGCTGCTTGCTGGTTTTCTATTTGGGGCCTGGATGGGGGAATGCTGGAGCCTAGGCACTGGATGTCCTTCAGGGCGAGAAGGGCTTCCATCTCATCTGCCTGGGGCCTTATGGGCAAAGTGCAACAGCATTTAGCATTTCCAGGGTTTGTTTAAAACCTTAGTAAGAAATTTTGCTTCTGCTGTCCTGGAAGGACCAGCAGTATCCAGGTAGCCAATGATAAGTTGACCTGTGTCCTCACACTGGCCAAGCCCATCCTCACACAGCCTGTCTACTTGTCCCAACTCCATCCAGACCATCCTTGGGCTAGGGCATGTGTCACATGGACTCTGCAACACTGGACACTCATTTGGGGCTACCCAGCCCTTTTTCTTCTTAGTTGCTAAGAGGAAGGCCTCGATCAGGCTCAGCCAGGCCAGAGATCCTCCAGTGAGCTCACCGTGTGCCTGCGTGTGTGTGTGTGTGTGTGTGTGTGTGTGTGTGTGTGTGTGTGTGAAGGCAAGCCGGGCCTCACAGAGTATGGGATTCTCACCACACCCCGATGGGGCCCTGGGGTCGGGGGAGGGGGTGGGCAGAGGCCCCATCCAGGGGGCTTCAGGTGAGTTAGAGGATAGACACTCAAGGTCATGGGTGAGGGGTGGGGCTCCAGGGTCATCTTTTCTGGACAAGGAGGACCAGGAAAGGCTCCCAGCAAAGAGGCTGACAAGACTGGAGGAAGTGGGGCCGAGACCCTGGCACATTTAACCGTTGCCTGCCCCTGGCCTGCAGTGCCAGTATAGAAAGACCTGGGCGTGTTGTTCATGCTGAGTCACTAGCACGTGCCACTGTTCCTGATGCTCACTAGCTTTTCCTACACCTGCTTATCCGCCATGACACCACCGCCTCATTCACCCACCCACCCCTCGGCCTTGAGCACACAGCCTTGTCGTGTGGCTGATGGGTGTACCACAGCCCTCACCGTGCTCCATGAGGTGTCAATCACCACTCTCCACCCTCAGGAGCTGGCTGGGGGACTCACTGACCTGGCGGCAGAGGTGGAAGGTAGGCCCGGGGTGGAGTTTGTGGTCTCTGTTGCCTCCCTGCCACCCTCCCCGGCTGTGGTCTTCACCTGTCCCCTCCCTACACCCCAGCCCTGACCACACACAGCAGAAAAGGCAACTCCAGCACTGAGTGCCAGGCATTGGGCCAAGCAGGGTGGCTCGGGAAGAAAGGCAAATGGACTGTATCTCCCGAGGCGGCAGTGCGGGCGAGGTGGATGCTCCTGTGCACCAGGGTCCTTAACCTTGTCCCGTGCAGAGGGAGCCTGATTCCTTTCCCCCTGGAGAAAACAGGGCCACTGTCCTGGGCAGTAGTGTTTCCCAAGATGGAGGGGGCTTTTAAAGAAGGCAGGAAGTGCATCCCAAGGTGAGGTGGGGTCCCAAAAGCCACACACCCACACCTGCAATGCACCTGGCACCTGTGGTTGCAGTGGGGATGCCAGGGTAGATAAGGCCAGCAGGTGCCACAGTGACTCCTTGACACTAAGGTGGAGAAAAGAGGGGAGGCCACCCTGGAGAGAGGCCCTAGACCCAGGGCCAATGTCCCTGGGCCATTTCTTTCAATCACAGGTCCCCTGCTGAGGCCCCTCACTTGGGCTGGCATGGAACACAGTGGACAGAGAAACCAGCCTTCATATCCACTCGCTGCCCTCTGCCAGGCAGAAGCTGGTAGCCACCAGGATCTATGGATTCACCATATGGGGCCTTAATGAGGGAGGCACCAGCCTCTGACGAGGAGGAAGGGCCTGGCCAGGAGCAAGAATGGCTCGCAGCTTCGTTCCCTGGTCTCTGGGCACAGTGTTGCCCTAGTCAACCCACCAAGACTCGTAAGTGCCCAGGTCAGGACATTGGCTTTCTTGCCACAATAGACGGCTAGGCACAGGCCACACTGGGATGGGAAAAGCCTCCCCGCTCAGCCACAGCATGTGGTGTTATCCCCTTCCACTCAGGTCAGAGCCAGCATCATCTAAGGAGGCTCTGGGGGGATCAGGAAGGGGCCAGGCTCCCTATTACCAGGAGAGGTGCAGCCCAGAGACTCAGGGCCCTCTCCCTGTGTGTGTCCACACCTGCTTCCCAGGGTGGCTGACTTACTCCATTCACGAACCCTTGGCTTTCACAAATGCTGGTTAGAGACCAATTAAAACACTCTGTCCAGAGAGGCCTCTGCCCCTGGGTAGCAGAGCTGTCCGTGCCGTCAGAGATGCGGGTCAGAAAGCCTTGGGGGAGGAGAGCTGATCTCAGTAGGCGTGAGGAGGCAGGCTGGGCCAGCGTCCTTGCGGTGCTGCTGGAGAAGCCGAGTGCATCTGTGGATAAGCTGGGCCTTATGCCCACCAGCCATTGGTGCCAAGATGGCCTGGTCTGCTGTCCACGGCCCACGGTGCTGAGTGCAGTGCCTGGAGCCCTCTCCAAGGTGCTGACAACTCTCTGTTCCTGCCTTCTCTCTGCCAGCCTGAGACTTCCAGAGCCTCTGTGCGCACCACCAGATCAGCTGGGCTGGGCTGTAGTGTTGGAGTGATGCTCTGCCCATGGGTCTCTGGGAGCATGCCTCTGTATTAGCCTCGGTCAGACCCTGAGCTTCCTCAGTCCTTCCCCCTCCCCCCTTCGTCCTTCCTTGCTCCACTGACAGCAAACCCCCAGAGGAGTGAAGTCAGCGTGAGACCCTGCCTTGGCTCAGTCTCTTCAGAAAATGATGTGCAACATCAGAGGTCCTCCTGAGAGTTGGGGTCCAGGCAGGTAGGCAGGGAAGACATGATGGACACCTCCTGGGGTAACCCCAAACCCTGCTGACCCAAGGAGGAGGTCTGTGCTCTCTGGCCTCTGGGTCGATCCTGATGGTCAGTTCATGATGAAATACGGAGACCTGGGGGCTGAGCCATCCCCTCTGTTCCTGTCCCACTCAGTGGAACAAGATGCTTGGCAGGACAACATTCTTCACCCTTTGTCACCAATAGGACACAGCACAGCTGAGCTAGGCTGTGTGGCTCTGTGGTCTGACATCTTGTGCTCACACTGAGCTGGGGTGGAGGCAGCCCATGGTGGAACATGGTGTGAGGCGCGCAGAGCCACCAAACCCTGTGGCAAAGCAGGGGCATCTGTAGGTTGGAGTCAGGCAGGGAGGGGCAGAGAGAGGCAGCCTGGCATGGTGTACCAGGCTGCAGGCTCTTGACAATGCCTGCCCAGCCAGTGCTGGTGCCGCTGTGAGGGTGGGACACTGCATCGCTCTGGTTTGAACCATTATTTGCTTCTCAGTTTCCTCATCTGTGAGGTGGTGACTGTGATTCATTCTTGAAAGCTCTGGTCCTTGGTTAGAGCTTGTGGCTTTACTCCCATCACTGGGCTCTGGGAGGACAAGACTGTACGTCCTCCATCCCTGCTGCTCGGTCTGTGAGTCCTCACCTGAATTGTTAGCAGACATGGGCTCCGGAGGCCTCACTCTGCCTCCATGCCCAGCGTGGGGGTGGGATGCACAGCCCAATGCTTTCATGCAGACAAGGGCCTTCTTTACCTGCTGCCCTTCTCATTGTGGGGGCCTGGACAGACCTTTGAGCTCTGCAACTACCACCAGAAGTGTAGGAGCTGGGTCAGAGCCGGTAAGGCCTGATGTCAATAGCCATTTGCCCCCCTAGCCTATCTCTGACCCTGTGGAATGATCCCAAGAAAGCTCTCACTGCCCCAGAGTGGGACCTTAGAAGCTGGTCCAGGAGGGGTCCAGGGCTGACCAGGGAGCCCATGTGCTCCCCTCTGCTGAGGCCCCTGCAGGCCCTACCCACATCTTTCCTTCTTTCAGCCAGCATCTCTGGACACATGGCCCACAGGTGCTGGCTGTGTTGCCCTGTATGTGGAGATTGCCTACCCCAGTTGCTTGGGCTGTGGCCTCATCCAGCAGCCTCTGCAGGGCCTCCCCTCCTAGCCCCAGATCTCCTGGCTGTTGGACTTCAGCACAGGCCCCAGGCCCTGGCCTTCTGCTGTGCAGGGCATCCGGTCAGTCCCCCAGGACCTGGCAGGAGGGCCAGCTGCAGTCTCCCTGCGGGGTCCTGTCTAGGGTGTGGGGAGCCCAGGCTGCCACCTCCCTCCACCTGCTGGCCCCATGCCCATGGCCCCTTCACATCCAGGCCTGTCAATTGGACTGGATGCAGCCTAAACATTATCGGGGCCAGTGAATTTTCTCAGACCTTCCTGGAATAGGCCCCCAGGGTGGGCAAGGCCTAGGGGAAGTGGTCAGCATTGGAGCAGAAGCCAAGGCAGGAGGGGCCACATGGGCTAGGAAGGGCCAGCAGGAGGACCCCGGGCTACAGAGGCAGGAGAGGGGCAGGTGGCCACGCTCAGGGCTGGGCAGGTGGAGCAGACAGCCCACCCCTCCGGGGGCTTTCAAGTAGCTCTTCTCTTGAGGCCTGGACACCAAGGGCCACCACAGGGGGGCACCACTGGAGTTGGGGCAGCAGCCTGGAGAGGCAGGGGTCAGGAGCTGTGACCTGCAGCCATCGCACAGGAGGCCAGCAGACACTGAGAGGTGACCAGCAGAGTGGGTGGCCAGGAGGGAGGTCCTGTCCCCGCTCGGCGCTTGGACTCCTGTGTGTGGGACTTTCATGAAGGGGCCAGGGTGAGGCTCTCAGTCAGGATGAGGTTGACCTGAGGGAAGAGCGAGGCTCCCGGCTACCTGGCCTTCAGGCCAGGGGATGAGATGTCAGTGTGAGCTCTGTCCTGCAAAACAGCTACTCACCAGCAGAGAGGCAGGGGCAGGACTCCTTTAGAGAGGCAGGGGGCCTGCCCCAGGCTGGCCTCAGGCACAGAGCAAGGGCCTGTGGTGCTGCCTGACCTGCAATCCTTTCTGCAAACCTACAAATCAAAGAGAAATTAATTCAGATGCTGAGATTTCTCTGATAAACGTCAAAATATGTAAATATCAAACCCTTTTCCTTCAACCACTAAAACAAATGGAAAACACATTTATTAGCATAGAGATGAGTTTAATCAAATCAGTGGAGTACAAATTAGCCACAGGAAATGTAATGAGCTGGGAATTAATTAGCAGCATAATGATAATAACGTTACCTGCTGATTAACTCAGGCCGGCTCTCCCGCCAGCCATGGGGCCCATAGCTAATCCGTCCTTTTGCCAGAGGCCCTGAGTGGGGGCACCAGGCAGACCCTGGACCCCTGGGAGCAGGGAGTGAGATCCCCACTGTCCTAAGGAGCTGAGTTTACCACTTCTGGGACTTAGGCTCCTCTGGAGGGGCCGCTTCCATGGGGTGCTCAGGGATGGGCAAGGGGTCCCAGGGTTGCCTGAGGCACTGGGGTGTGGCGGGGCTCAGGAAGGTGCCCCAGGAAGTGCGGGGAGGGCCTGGCTTTGGGGGATTTAGGCAGGGCCTGGCTGAGGGCCAGCGCGAAGGTCCTCTTGCCCTGGGGAGGGGCCAAGTGTAGGGGCCCAACAGCCCTTTTATCCAGCTGATAGTGGGATTTGGGGATGTGCAGCTCTACCTGGGCTGGAGGTGTCCTTAGTCAGGGCCCAAACAAGCATGTGCTTCTCACATCTGGTGAAGGGGCAGCCACTGGCCTCTGCTCAGGGTCCCAAAATCACCTGAGTATCAGTCCCAGCAGGATGGAGCCAGGACCATCTTGAGACCATCTGCCCACGTGTGCAGCGGCTGGCATTGCAGAGGACATCAAGTCACCACTAGGATGGGCTGGCTGGGGGTCTGGCTCCCTGGGTACTCCTAGGGCTCCCAGGGGAGCTGACTGGACTCCCAGGGGACAGTGCGGTCCTTAGGGTGCTGGAGGGTTTCTTAGGATCCCTGGGGTCTCCTGGCATCTCCTGAGGTCTCCTAGGCTGTCCTAAGGAGTCTCTTGGGGGCTCTCTTTGCCCAAGGACTTGACATCTCCTGCCCCAGCAGGGCTGGGCACACAGGGACTCTTCCCCCACGGAGTTCTGGCCCATCCCCAAGGGCCTATCCCTCTGTTGTGAGCAAAGGCTGAAAGACAAGGACATTCTCTGTGGCTGCATTTTTGGTGGTTTCCCTCGTATCAGGGAGGAAACCGGGCCCTTTAATTTCCACATATGGTCTCCCTGACACCTCACCTGGGGTCACCCCCTCAGAGTTGGATATGAGGGCAGTTTTGAAAGGCAGGGTTCTGGGAAAGATGGAGGCATTGGTAATGTGTTGGCTTTGTGATGGTTTCCTCTTTATTCCCAGAGGACTCATGTCTGGGTGACACGGTAAATGTGCCCTTTGGGGTCACAAGTGTAGCTCTAGGCGGGTCAGGCGGTCTTGCTTTCTGGTCTTAAGCCGCAGCTTTGGCTGCATTGCTCCAAATCCCCTCCCTGGTGGCTCCAGGCTGGCCTCAGAGATGAAATCTTTCCCTCCCGTGCGAGGCGGCCTGGGTTTGCCACTGAGTCATTCCTTTGCCTCCCTCCCTTTGTTCCCTTCCTTTCCTTTCCAGGTCAAGCCAGAGGGGCTTCCACCAGGATAAGTTTTTCCAAACATGGGGTTTCCTGTGAGTCCCATGGTCCCTGCCCCAGGAAGCAGAGGCTGCACCCACTTCTCTGTAGGGTCAGCCCTTTGCTCTCAGGCCCCTATAAAGCCCTATAGTTTAGGAGACAGGATCTGCAGGGCATAGAGTGGAGATACTTAGTGAGGCCTCTGTGAAGCACACAGTAGGTCTTTCTGAAGTCTTCCTTAGGTTTTGCCATCTCACAGTGGGTCTGATCGGTTTGAAGCCATTTCTTTCTTTTTTTTTTTTTTTTTTTTTTTTTTTTTTGCGGTACTGGGGTTCAAACTCAGGGCCTCAGGATTGCATGCTTTGCAAGTGCTGGACCACTGAGCTGCACCCTCAGCCCATTATTTTACTTTTTGAGATAGGGTCTCACTAAGTTACACAGAGTGCCTCTGATCTTGAACTTGCGATACTCCTGCCTCCGCCTCCTGAGCCACTGGGATTACAGGTGTGAGCTACCTCGCCTGGCTCTGAAGTTATTTGTTACCCTGCGTTGAGGCAGGAATGGCAGCTTCAGTGTCAAGTCCAGAGTTCCTGGCTCCCTCTCACCTCTCCAAAACCGACTCAGCCTAGGCAGCCACCCTCCTCAGTCTCTGTCCTCTTATGCCTTGCTGTGGGCAGCTGGAATAAGGCCTTGACCTGCTATGTCATTCTGTCTGTGGGTACATTTCCTATTTCCCAGTGTTGCTAGATTTTCCTCTGCTACACAATGAGGGCCCTCCTTCTGATAGCCTCTGGGAGCCCGTTGGCTCACCTGTCCCCAACCAATGCCCCAGGTGGGGCTCTGCTGCAGCAGCCCATCCCTTCCAGGCTCCAGGGCCTGTCCACTTACTATGGTTGCATGACAAGCCACCTCAAATTCAGTGGCTTGAGACTGTGATTGTTGATTTTGCTCACAGAGTTACAGTTTCCTCAGGACTTGAGAAGAAGGCCCAGCTGCCCTGTGGGGCTCGGCTAGGGCAGCTCAGGCCTCTAGGAGGTCACATCCAGGTGGCACTGGACAGGCCAGGCACTCCTGAAGACAGCTGAGCTCTGGCTGCAGGAGGAGCTGCCTGGCTGCGCCAGGAACTTGGGCCAGATTCTCCCTCAAGATGAGGACCATTAGCTGCTGTGGCTGCCACAGCTCTTCCTTTGGGAGTGTCCAGCTTCTTCATGGGCCGTGTGCAGTGCAGGCATAGCTTTAGTTTCTAGAGAGGTTACTGGGTTAGGGAAGAATGAGCCGCCTTGGATGCTAAGCTGTTTATAGTCAAAGCCCAAAGGGATCTTGGAGTCCCTCATGGGGATAGCCACATACTGGCCTCAGGCCCTTCACAGGCACTGTCTTTTCTCCCTGGAATACAGAGTATGCTCAGAACCCAGGGATCAGCACAGGGTCTGCAAGGTTCCCCTTTAGCCGCTCAGATATCGTGGAAGTGGAAATCTTTATAGCCTTCCAAGAAAGATCTTGGGATAAATTCAAGTGCACACCTGGGATCCGACACTGTGAACGCTGTGGACACTGTGGCACTTGTCACCTGGAAGCTGAACTTGGAGGATGATCCTCACTTTTCCAAAGCCAGATGTGGGGATCTGCTGGGTACGTTTAGGCCCCATGTGGCTGAATTATGGCTTTGCTAGCTGTGAGCAGTGGCTGGTGGGTTGCTTTACCTATTCTTGCTGACCACAGACCTTGTGTCAGCCCCTAAATCATTGTATCTGAGACCTCAAGTTCTGTAGCCATGTCGACAGCCAGTGGGGACCTATCACTTCACCTCCCAGGTGCGCCAGGCTGCCAGCACCTGGTGCGTTAACCGCCTTCCACACTGTGTCTTCTTGAGGTCAGATTCAGGTGGGACATGGACTCATGGTCTCCCAGTCTCTGGTTTGTGGATCAGACCATGTGGGGCTGTTGCTCTAATAGCTGTATTCACCATCTGGTGATTTGTATCCCAAAGAGATCGGCTCCCAACTACATCTGTGGTACTTCTGCTTGGAGGAAGGGCACATGCTCTTGTGCCATACAGGGGCTTCAAGAGTGGGTAGGAGGGAAAGGATGTGTGTAGAGTGACCCCTTGGTGTCCAGGAAGAGCCACCACCCAATCGCTTGCGACAGGATGGTGTGCCTCAGAGTCTGCCCAAAGGCGGCGCTGACCTGGTTTTTCTGGGGGATGTTCCTATGAGGCTGCTTCCATCCCAGGTGGGTCATGAGGTGGCCCTGGCTGGGACAGGTGTGGCCAGGTCTCTCCCCTCCTGATGCTCCAAGGCTGCTGCTCCTGTGACACTAGGAAGTGGCTTCACAGATGTTGCATTCAGCAGGTGCCCATTCTGCACACTTTCCCATGGAGAAGCAGGTCTTTTTTCTACCTTGTCCAGGACCCCATTGGGGTGGTGGTGAACTCACCCAGGTCCTGTCCAAAGCAGGCACCTCCTTATATCTCACTTCTTACCAAGGAAACTGAGGCCCAGAGATAGACATTCACTTATGGCCACTGGCAGGTGCCAGACACCCAGGCACCAAGCCCGGGGGCTTGACCAACCCCTCAGTCCTGAGGAGGGGCTCTTGGCTTTCCTGAATTCCAGCAGCCCATCACCGCTCAGGCAGCAGGGGAACCTTGCCACCCTGAGAGACAGTTCTGCACCCCCCTTGTACCATGAAGCATTGGGCTCAGCTACAGGTCACTCTCAGACAGCCATGGGGGTCCCACACACTGACCCTGGGTGTCCCTCCTGCCCCAGGGTCCAGGGGTACAAAGGAGAAACCTGTGTGTCCCCAGGTGCAGGAGCTGGTGGTGCAGGAGCATAGCAGGAAATGGACATTACGGAGGCAGCTCTGCGGCTCCTCAGACATGGCAGTGGGTAAGAGCCGACGCCCCAGGGCTTGCTCAGGAGCCTGATTCTGCAGCATGCAGGCCCATGGGGAGAAGCCAGAACCCGTTGCTGCATGCATCTGGGGGATGAGTTGGTTGCTGTTTACTGAAAACACTAAGCCACATTGAGGACACCTTCCCGTAGAGGGTGACTGCCACCCAGAGTCCAGGCGGGAAGGAGGCATGTGGCAGGCACCACTCTGCTCTTTGGAGACCTGATGCTTTCCAGGAGCCTTCTTCCATTCCTGCATGATCATTGGGGTGCAGAGGAATCTTCTAAGGGAATGGTGGGCAGTCCCTCTACATGGCTCTGTGCCTCCATGTCCTGCTGATGTCAGTGGTCACGTCCCACTGCTGTTGATATCCAGGTGATGGTGGCCATCTGTGTGCCTGCTGTGGGGCTCATTCTGCCTGGGGCTAATCCTTCTCTGACATTCCATCTTGGTGATGACCAAGAGGACTGGAAGGAGAAATCACTGGACATGAATTAGTGAATTGGGTGAGAAAGTCCTCTCTGGGCCACCCCGAACCAGAGTCCCTCCTGAGGGCAGACAGCAAAGACAGCTCTTCCGTATCTATGGCCCTGGGCAACATGCACAGCAGAACTTCTCAATTTATAGGTCTAAGTGAGATTTTCCTAACTGTCAGCACCAGCGAGCGGCTAGGATGCTGGACACTGATACGGCCCAGCCCCCTGTGGAGGCTTCTGCAGTGGTAAGGCCTGCACGGAGGGGCTGCAGTGGCCCTACTTGGACCTCCAAGCAGAGAAACGTCCTCACTCTCAAGTGTGGGTTGTCAAGAGTGGCTGTTGGGCAGATGGGCACAGGTTCCCAGGAGGAGGAGGGTCCTTGTGGGAGAGACCCCTCAGGTCCTCAGGCCCTGGGCCAGTGGCTGTGCTTGGGGAGGCTTCCCACTGTGAGGAGGACCCAGGATGGGAAAGTCCTTCCAGACACACAGGACAGGAGGCACAGACCCGCTGCTGCCAGGAGAGACATGGGAAGGTGTCAGGGCTGGAGAAGTAGGCAGGCCAGGGGGAGGACAGCACCTGGGCAGCAGCCTGTGACAAGGAGATGGGAGCCAACACCTGCAGCAGAAGTAAGTGCTGAGGGGCAGGTGGGATCTGTGCTGTCCCCACGGGACAGGCTCCCTACAAAGAGGTAGGGCATGGATCTGGGTTTCACCCAAACCTCCTCCTGGGTCAGAGCTCCTCTGCTTGGCCAGGGGGTCTTGGTGTGGGGACAAGCCCACTCCCCTGGATAGACAGCGCCTGAGCCAACATGGAGACAAACTGGACCATGGTGGCGAGAGTCCAAGGGACATGTCCACACGGGGAGTGTTCGCATTGTGGCTACAGGCTCAATGTCTCCTACAGACGCCAGCGCTGGGCTTTAGCAGCTGGAGCTTTATACAATGTCTTTCTCATGGGTTTTTTTCATGGATGCAGTTGAGAAATGGTGCCCTCAGCATCCCCCCTCACTCCAGGTCCAGTGCAGAGATGTGGGGGTGGTCCTGTGGCTGTACTCTGGATTCTGGTTGCAGGAGCAACGGTCAGTGTGCACTTTCTTCCACACAGAGCCTTCAGCCCATAGGCATATGAGGACTTCCTAAGGTGAAATTGGAGCTGAGAATGTGGTCTCTGGGCCCCTCCAGCCAGCCAGAATTTCCTTCCTTTGTGTCCACCTGCAGGGCTCAGACCTGGCTGTGCAGCATGCTTGTGTCTGGCCTGCACACTGTGCCCCTGGGGTCCCCTGACCCTGCGAATCCCTTTGAGGCCCCTGCAGAGCTGGGCCTGTGGAGGCCTGGCCCACTGGATGCAGATGCTCTAAATCTACATCCAGCACACCGCCTGGTCTATAGATTCACCCCTCATGGGCCAACGAGAATTAGGGTGAGTTCTTCCCATGAGCAGTTGTCATGTGTGAACAGAGGCCCAGGAGCACAGGAAGCAAGCTTGAAGAGGGCATGCTTGTCAGCACCTCAACAGCAGAGTTGGCCATATGCAGGCACAGGTGAACATGTGGCACAGACCAAGGAAGCCTGAGGGAACGGTGCAAGGACCTGATCAGATGGGAGACATCTCTGGCAGAGATGATGCCCAGGGCCCTGGGGCAGCTCTGTTCTCAGCCACAGCAGAGTTGGGGAAGTCTGGATGTCTCTGCATCTCATCTGGCCCCCCTCACTGCCTGAGCTTCATGGAATCTGTGCTAAGCCAGGGATATCACATGTGACAGTCTATGTCATGGGCCAGAATAAATGTGCCGCAATGATGTGAGTGATGTCCCCAACAGCCATGCAGTCACAGTGAAGCCTGTTCATCTTCAAAGTACCTGTGGGCCCAGGGCTGGGACAGAAACCATGGCTGCCCCACAGTGGGGCCGAGCACATCTTGGGGATGGAGTGGTAATTGCTCTGCTATGTGGGGAGGCAGGAGACAGGCTCTTCCTACAGGGCCTGACACCGCTGAAGGCCACGCATTATACAAGCCCGGGTGTGCTTCTGTTCCTGTTGACGAAGTTCACCTAAGCTGTGGGAGACTCCTACACACTCTTCTCCACAACACGTCTCTCCTGAGCACCCCCGACTGAGCTCTGATCCGGGGCCTTCCTCTGTGCTAGCACACAAGGGCTGGTGTGCTGGGAGCAGAGGGTGGACTTTGTTTTCATTGAGGGATAAGGCTCTCACACGAGAAATAACGAGGAGAAACCAGGATCATTGGGGAGAGGCACTGTGGCTCCTGCCCTGACCCCTGGACTTCAGCACCGCTGGGGTGGACAGCTATACACCACCTGCCTTGGCATGTGATGCCCAGGAGGAGGGCAGCTGCCGTCACAGGGGCAAGAGCTACAGTGGGGTGGGGGGGGTGGATGCTCGGCTGCCCTGGCCTCCGCTGGATGAGTTCATATGTGTTCCTCAGAGTGTCCTCCAGAGTCCCCGGCAGGCCTGAGCCCTGAGCGAGCCCTCAAAACCATCCTCCATGGATGCTTCTCCTTCCCTGACTCACCATGTAGGCTTCTCGTGCCCCATTCCACACTGCCATCACAGAGTCCTTGTTTCATCAGGGCTGGCTTTGGGGTATGTGAGGATTCCAGTAGGGGGGCCACCTGGCCAGGGGAGCTCCAGGGCGGGAGCAATGGCTGATGGCAGTGGGAGCAACCTCAGCTCAGGGTGGGGGAAGGCAAGAGGACCAGGGCCTCCTGTGTGCTGGTGGCCACAGGAACTGGCTCAGAGTCAGGTGGACTTGAGCTCCAAGGGTGCAGGGAGACAGTAAGGCAGAGCTGACTGGAGAAGGGGGAGAATGGGGTCTGTGTGGGAAAATCCAGGGCAGGGAAGGGCATTTGATGCACAGTCCTGTGTCCAGGATCCCGTCCGGGTCCCTTCTGCCTGTGCAGATTGGACCTCTGAGTACCAGAGAGAGGAGTGCCACTTTGTCTGCTCACAGGGCTTGTTGACTGTGCCAATTTGTGAGTGCTTGGACTGGGGCAGTGGGTGTAGTTTAAACACCGAGAAGGCATGTCGCCTTCTACCATGGGCCTCCCTCTGTTTTGATGAAAACTGAAGGCCACCACATGCCCAGGCTGAGGCCACAAGGGGTTCACACTGGGGTGTGAAAACTAGATTCTTCTCCCTGCATTTCACACCCACTCCCAACAGCAGGAGTCACGGGGGTCCTTCAAGCCCTGGACCCTTGAGGGAAGGCCAGGGCTTGGCCTCTGCCCCCATAGGCTGGCCAGGGAGGCCAGATGGATGGTGTAGCAGCCATAGCTACTTGCTCATGGTCACCCATTTGCTGACCATGCAGTGAGGGCAGTGTGCTCAGAGTTGATCCCTGTGTTCAATCACAGGTCACCCTGGGAGCCACCACCAAGTGGCCTCAGGCCCCTCTCTGGCCAGGACCTCGGCCTGCTGCTCTGCGGGGGTGAAGCAGCTCTCTGGGCTGGCCACCTGGCTATTCTGGGGTCTCCTGCAAGGTATTCTCAGCCCCAGGTGTGTAGGGATGGGCTCGCCCAACAGTGCGGCCACAGAGAGGTCACTCCAGCCCAAGTGAGACTCACAGTGGCTGCCAGGAGCTGCCTTTAGGAGCTGGTGGAGCCCTAGCAGGAAAAGCCGAGTGTGTGGGTCCCGACCAGCCCTGCACAGCCTTGAGGGCTGCCTGTGGCTGGGGCTCTGAGGCCCACACCAGGATGCTCTGGCCCTGTGGCTGTCCTTGAAGGGGGTCCATGCTCCTGTCACGAGCAAGCATCTCAGGGCTGCCCTGGGGCTGGGTCTGAATGCCACACATCAGGCCAGCCACCATCCCACTGGCCTGCTGGGGTGTCCAGCAATGGGAATGGGGCCCTGGCAGCTCAAGACAAGCTAACCCCCCAACATGTGCTCTGAGGCACAGAGATGAACGTGGAACGTGCTCCTTGCCTTCCTCAGCACAAGCAGCCCCGAGGTGCTCTGGGAGCGTCCTGCCTCCTGCGTGGCTGCCCACATGGCCCCCTTGGTGCCGTAGTTCATCCTTGGGTGGACCACGCCCTATAGGCTCCCAAGCCCCTTTACCAAGGACACCGAGAGGTCTGGGGCTTCTGGTGCTCCCCCGCAGCAGCCACTCCCAGCCCTGCTTTCTCTTCTGCCTCCATGGCCCCAAAATGCCACAAGATTTCAAGATGAGCCAATCATAAAGACAAACCCTGTCCTCCAGAGAAAGGGATCTCAGAATGGAGGGTGTGGCATGCCACAACTGGAGCGAGGCCCACTTGGGCGGAGCCATGGCTTCCTGCCTACAGTTCCAATTTTCCCATGAGGTTGTGTCCTAACACCAACCAGCAGCTATTCCGTCTCTGCTCATTGGTCTGATGAGAACCACTTGTGTCCGGTGTGAGCTAGGGCAGCTCTTCACTTGTCAGCAGCCTGCCTGACCTCTGCCCTCTCAGGCATGCACAACACCTTTCGAAGCTCCACTGAGAACAAGGGCCACTGGACTGGGCACTGCAGAGGAAAGCCAGCCTCAAAGTGGATTCTGGTGCCAGGTCAGGGACATCTGGGCTGGACGTCTGAGCAGCGGGCCCATTGGCGCCATTGGCGGCAGGGTCAGAGGATCTGGTGTCTCCACAGACACCACGGCATGTGCATTTCTGCTTCCCCTGCTTCCCCGGCTCTCAGCTGGAGCTGGCCACGACCCTCAGGGCCACCCCTCAAGGCAGGCCTGTGTCCTGCTTGCCTAGGACATGTGGTCCTCCTGCCACACTGCCCTGAGCACTGTGGATGCCACCAACAGCGCCCCCTGTGAAGGGTGAGGCCCCACCCATAGCCACTCCTGTGTCTCTCTCCCACTGTGCTGTGTGCTGAGGGCCACGGTGGCATCACCTCTGCACTGTGGCACTCGGGCAGGTGGCTGCCCCACTGCTCCTCAGTCCAGGCCTACTGACTCCATCATACAAAGATGCTCGTTTCTTCCAAGCCAGGGATTTTATGGTTCTAAGGATTAGAAGCTGTTATCCCAACCTACCCTAGAGCACTCTATTTCGATTTTATGTGAGCTTCGATAATAAACTATTTTGAACACGTGCTAATTGTGTTTATTGTAGTCTCTAATTATCATATGTGTCATTAAGGATGTGGCTTCCCTTGGGGATCTCAGGGCCCCTCCTGCCCCATGCTGCATGTGTTTCTGTGTGCTCTGACCGCACTGCACGTCGTCTGCTCCAACAGAAGAGCTCTCGCGGGGAGCCTGCGAGTCAGTCCCAGACACTCACCTAAAGCAGGGATTGAGATGCCTCAGAACCGCCTGCTCTGGACAGGAAGGTGGGAAATGACCCAAGGAAAGGGTGCAGTGTTGGGCTTTGGCTGTTTGGAATACAGGTCTGTTTAGCCAGGGGCTCTGGGGGCTCAGGGAGATGAGGGGCTGTCTCGGTCTCTAGTTTTAAAGGAACTGGGTGGGGCTGGCAGGTGGGTGGGAGGCTCTACCCTTGCCTCCAGGCTTGGAAGTCGAGGCATGTCTTGGAGCTCCACCTCCCAGCCACCCTGACCCTCTGTGGGCACTGGGCTTTGCCGTGGTGCTGCTTCCTCCCCATCGAGGCCCTGGCCTGAGCTACAACATCTCCCCAGCCACTGGGCCACCTGCGTTCATGTTACTGAGTGGCTCTCTCACAGTGGGGACCAAACAATCCCCAATTTATTACAGCCCTGCTCATCCCTTTAGGCCCGTCTACTGGCTCCAAAGGCATTTCTCCCCCTCAGGGAAACTTGGACAACCTCTCACCCTGAGCAAGAAAGGGTGGCCTTCCTAACGCCTCTATGCACAGGGCCTGGAGGGCACAAAGGGTCCTCCTAGGATAGCTCATGGTGTCCTGGGCTCCTGTGGTCCATGTGCTCAGTACCAGAAATGCTAGGTCCTGGCCCCGAAGGCAGCCCTAAAACAGGGGCCCTGCCAGGGCATGTTCCTGTGGCTGGACACCCAGTAAATAAGACAGCGTGTGTTCCCTGGAGATGTAGTTCAGGCGTGCGTGGGTCTGGGTACACACCTCAAAAGGGCATCCCTGGTCTGTTCTAACACCTGCCCCACTGTGGGTACTGGGGTCTCTCAAGAGGAGACCCGAGTCATGACGCATGCCTGTAGTAATCCCAATGACTCAGGAGGCAGAGGCAGGAGGAACTCAAATTTGAGGCCAGAGGCAGCCTGTGCAGCTTAGCAAGACCTTGACTCAAAATAAGAAATAAAAAAGAGACCCGGGGTGCAGCTCAGTGGTAGAGCCCCTGCCTAGCATGTGTGAGGCCCTGGGTTCAACCCCCCAGTACTGGAAAAAGAAAAAAAGATAGAGAAGCCAGGCGCACACCTGTAATCCCAGCAGTTTGGGAGGCAGAGGCAGGAGGATTGCAAGTTTGAGACCAGAGGCGGTCTGCATAACTTAGTGAGACCCTGTCTCAAAAAGTAAAAACATGGGCTGGAGGTGCAGCTCAGTGGTCCAGCACTTGCAAAGCCTGCAAGCTCGAGGCCCTGGGTTCAACCCCCAGTACTGAAAGAGAGAGAGAGAGAGAGAGAGAGAGAGAGAAAGAGAGAGAGAGAGAGAAAGAAAGAGACCTGAGCCAGCCATGTTCCATGTGGGGCACCCTCCTCTTCCCGCGCCCTACTCTATTCCTGCCTCATTTGGGGCTCCAGAGATAGACCAAGTGACTTCATGAGGCTCCTTCACAGGTCATTTATTTTCGGTCCTGTGAGTGCCTGGACCAGGCTGCGAAGGAGTCTCTGAGGCAGTGCTGTCAGCCGGGGTCACCTCACCCTAGCCCTGCCAGTCCATATACAGAGCTCGCCCCAAACACCCCAAATATGTCCTCAGGTGCAAAGTGTCCACTCCCAGGGCCCCACTCCTGGTGTCAGAGGGGTTCGCAGACCCTGTCTTCTGCGAAAGGACTGCAAGGCACTGAGCCCACAAGGCTGAGCCAGGTCTTCCTGGAGGTCTGGGGAGAGGCAAGGACAGCAGCTGGTCCCTCTACCCATGCTTCTCTTGGGTGCAGCCACCATCCTCAACAGGTGGCCAGAGCCACTGCCCCAGCTACACTGGTCCTTCTCTGCCCTCCATCTGGCTCTAAGACATAGCCCTCTGGCTTTTCATCTGCATTGACCTCAGGACCCGTTGGATTCTAGGGAGGTGGAAATGGGACTCCTGGGCAGCTCCACCCCGTTTGCCTTTGTTGGATGGTTTCATTGATATGATGGCTCTTCTTACGGTAACAACTCTGTGACAAGTGGTCGCAGTGATCCTTTACCACTGCCCTTGTGTATTGCCCCGGGGCAGGCAGCTCCGTTCACCTCCCTCGTGGTGTGGTTAAGGGAAACTTAACAATGTTAACAGTTCTTTACGCTGCAGGCCCAAAATTCATTTCATGCATGTCCTATTCTCTGCCCGCTTTATAAACCAGTTAGGAGGGAAAGGAGGGAATTTTGCTCATGCAAGTACCTTCACTGGACTCTGTGTTGGTGGGCTTGATCCCCGTTTGTGGTCAGAGCTTTGTACCTGTTCAAATTCCTTTTGTATTTCTTGGAAGGTGGCCTCCCAACCCAGGTACCTGAGGATCCAGGATGCTCTCTGTCGAACCTGGGACAGGAGGCAGGTGTGTGAGGCTTATCTCCTACTTACCAAGGGACCGGGACCTCTGAACTCACCCCTCAGAGCCTCAGCCTGGGTGGTCAGTGTGTGGCGTTTGGATTTGGACAAAGGTGAGTCCAGCCCTCTGCCTCTTGCCAACTGCATGTGCCGCACTGGGACCTGTTTCTCAACTTCAAGTGGACTGGCCGGTGCCCCTCACTCATCCTGTGAGGATGAAGCAGCCCAGTGGGGCAGAGCCCTGGGTGTGGCAGGCTGAAGCTGGGGATGCCACTGTCCTTGTTACTGCAGTGATGACAGCATGTGAGATCTCAGGCTCTTGGTGTGGCTGTAATGAGGGAGGAACCAGGGAATGGGGCAGTGGTGGGTGCTCAGGCTTAGACTACAAGGGCCCAGGACTTGCTGGGAGAGGCCCCCAAGCCAGATTTCACTGGCCAACAGATGGGGCTCCATGCGTGATTGTCAGCCGGACACCCTGAGATCGCTGTGCCGGGGAAGGGTTGTGGGCATTAGTCAGTCTGTAAACACACACAAACTCTATAGAAGTAATTGATTAGTAACTATCATGTAATTACAGGGTAATCACATGGTTATTTTTGCTTTGCAAATTAAAGTGTTACTATGAGATTGAACAATTATGCAGGGTAATTAGACACTGATTCACATGCTAACTCTGGATAAAATAATCAGGTAAACCACATGATGGGTAGTTACTGAACAAACACGGGGACCTTTTGACCTTGCTGTTGTGCACCAGAGGGCAGGCAGCTGGCCTCAGCCAGGGTGTGTGGCCCACTGCTCTCCTCACCAACCAGGGACAGACAGCAGCCCTGCTGTCATGGTTTGGGTCCAGAGTGTCCCCTGAAGACTTGCATGTGGCTGGTGTGGTTCCAGCTGGTGGCACTGCTCAGAGGTGCTGACTTCTCAGCAGATTCATCCCGGCTGCCAGGTGAGCAGCTTTGCCCTGCTCGAGGACCCTGCCAGGATGTTCTGCCTTGACACAGCCCTAAGGCGACAGGCCCAGCCACCACGGACCAAGGTCCTTGGAACATGAGCCAAAGCGTAGCTTTCCCACTTAACATTGATTCCCTTGGGCATTTGGCACAGGGATGGCAAGCTCACTAACATGACTGCTTTCCCAGGGGACAGCACCGGGGTCTTGCACCCATGGACCCAGCTGGATGGAGGCCACTTTTGGAGCGTTAAACACATTTGCAGAAAGTTGTTCTTCCTCGTGCCCTGGGATCTTATCCTAGCTAGCTGCTGGCGTGGCTCAGTCAGAACCTGCTGCAGCGACAGCCTGTAACAACCCAGACAGCAAGCTGCTCGCCCCACTCAGCTGAGTGCCATACACTTGTCTGTGTTGTAAGCTTGATGATGACCCTGTAGAGGACAGGCTACATCTGTGCGCCCATTGCTCCGCCCCAGCCTGGACAAGTGTGAGCACCTGCAGGCCTGAGTATGTGTTCACCCAGGCACAAACTCACTCAGACTCCTGCCATGACTCCCACACCCACCTGTGCAGAATTCATGGCCTGTGTGTGCAGACCAGAGGGAGGCTGGTGAGATTTGCTCAAAGGCCCAGCCACGGTCAGTCACAACACGCTTGGCTCCAGCCGTCAATTCAGGATTCTGGCTGGGCCTCTGAACCTGGCTCTGCTTCTGGGCCATGTAGTTCTTGGTGGGGGGCATCCTGGGTACTGTGGGAAGTTTAGCAGCATCCCTGGCCTCTACCCAGGGGCACCATCTCTACATGTTTCATTATAACAACTAAAAATATCTCTAGTTGCTGACAAATGTCTCCTGGGAACAAACATCAACCCTTTGAGAACCACTGGTAGGGAGCAGGGTGTGACTTCTAGCCCACCGTGTCTTTGTAAATAAAGTTTTATTTGCATGCAGGCATTGCCATGGTTTATGCAATGTCCCTAGCCATCCTCACCTACAACAGTGGGACTGAGCTGTTGCAGCAGGGGCTGCACCGCACAGCCAGCCATGTCCATCCAGGTTCTTTGCAAAACGTTGTGCACCCAGGGTCAGTTGGGCTGGTTGAAATCATGTAGCTTTAGGGAACTAAGGAAGTGGATTGTGAGTGGCCCAGGCAGGGGTCGATAAGCTAATTCAACTGCTTCTAGCACACGTTGGTGCTGGAAAGTCCCTCACCGGACCATGTGCCATGAGTGAGTATTCTCCCTGAGCCACTGGAGAGCTGCCAAGTCCAGGGCGATGCCGGGGCCTCAGAGCTGTGTGCTGCCTGGGAAGATGAGCCAAGGTCCTCCAGATCAGGCCCAAGCCCTGCTCTCTACTGTGATCACCCACATACAGCAGATGCTCTCACACACACGTACTCAGGAATACAGCAGGTGCTCATGTACACAGTAGGTGCTCAGCTACATAGCCGGTGCATATAGTGGGTGCTCATGCACAGAGGTGCTCATGCATACAGCAGATGCTCAGGTATAGAGTGGGTGCTCATGCATACAGTGGGTGCTCCCACATCAGTGCTCATGCAGAGACTCTGGCAGCCAACTCTGGCCCCATCCCAGCTGAGGTGCCTCAGCCAGAGGGCTTGGGTGCTGCACAGCCTGCCCAGTTTGGCCTGGTGAGCTGGTGGTCTCTTGTCCCAGCATTGTCTGTTTTCTAGGCTCAGAACCCGGGTGATCTCCCCTTTGTGGGACATCCTTCCTGCTCCCATGCTGGAATGTTCCAAGGGCCCAGAGCTGTTTCTCCCTCCACCCCACCCCTTTTCCCAGCAGCCTAACATCTGCATAGAACATGCACTGTGTGGCCTGGCTGCATGTCACTGGGCCACAAGTGTCCCTGACACAGGCATAAGCTCCTGAGTCTGACTTGGGGATAGTGAAGGCATGGGCCAGACCGGGCTCCTCAGCCAGAGGCGGCTGTTCTGAGATGTGGGGGTTCTCAGCAGGGAGGGTGTGGTGCCCCCTGACATGGAGTGTTGAGACCTGACAAATGTCCAGGAGAGTCAGGACACGCGGGGCCGACAGACACAGCTGGTTTACAGTGGGGGCTGGGTGCTACCCTGCAGCAGAGCAGCCCTGCTCCCACCGTCTCTCTGGGCCTCTGCCGGGTGAGGGCTGTGAAGGTTTCCCCAGGCGGGGCAGGTCTCACCCACAGCTCCTCCCTCAGAAACTTCCAGACCCACAGGAGACCCCTGGCAGGCAGAGGCACCACATCAGGTGTCTGTTCTCCCCCTGCACCTCCTAGTGCTTCTCAGAGCAGAGGGAGAGGTGGGGGCTGGCGGTCACCGGTCACCTCTCTGCACAAGAAGGCACAATTCTGAGCCGTACCCTGTGATTTAGACCAAGTGAAAGGGCAAGAAGAAAAGGTCCATACTATTTTAAATTAGGCTAACCCTCCTCACAGTTGAGAACACAGTGGAGTGGCCTTGGGGCACTGGCAATATAGCAGTTGGGAAATTTTAAAAAGGTTAAGCACATTGTCCCTGGTGCAGGTAATAAAGTAGGCAGCAGTGTGGGGAAGTCCAGCTTGTGGGTTGTCAGCCAGAGGTGGGAGGCCCCTCACATGCAGGTGGGAACAGACACAGCAATTGGAGCCTCCTGCAGATGCAATTCTGGAGCCCCCACTGGCATGCCCCAGAGACGCAGCCCAGGGAGGTGTGTGAGAGCCTGGGGCTCAGCTGAGTAAGCAGATGAGGAGGTGAGTGGTATTACAACCCCCTCCATAGCACTGCCCTGCTGCCCAGGGCAGGTGCCATTCCTGCCGGCATCTGACAGCAGGTGCATCTGCTGTCCTGTGTTTCTGTGAGCTCCAGAAGCTACTGTTAGAGGGGTGCGTGCCCAGTCTGGTGACCGACTCCTCAGCGTCCTCCACCACTGTGTCCTCCTCAGTGTCCTCCTCTTCTGTGTCCTCCTCCCCAGGTCCACCCCCCTGTGTCCTCCTCCTCTGTGTCCTCTTCCTCCATGTCCTCCTCCCCTGTGTCCTCCTCCTCTTCTATGTCCTCCTCTTCTGTGTCCTCCTCCCCCAGTCCTCCTCTCCCTTGCCCTCCTCCTCTGTGTCCTCCTCCTCCCTTGTGTCCTCCTCTTCCTCTGTGTCCTCCTCTTCCGTATCTTCCTTCCCTGTGTCCTCCTCCCCCATGTCTTCCTCCTCCCCTGTGTCCTCCTCCCCCGTGTCCTCTTCCCCTGTGTCCTCCTCCTCCCCTGTGTCCTCTTCCCCCATGTTCTTCTCCCCTCTATCCTCCTCTTCTGTGTCCTCCTCCCCTGTGTCCTCCTCCCCCATGTCCTCCTCCCCAGTATCCTCCTCCCCATGTCCTCCTCTTCTGTGTCCTACTCCCCTGTGTCCTCCTCCTCCCCGTATCCTCCAATTCCTCAGTGTCCTCCACCACTGTGTCCTCCTCCTTTGTGTTCTCGTCCTCTGTCCTCTGTGGGAGTCTTTGAAGCCTTATGCAGACTGATCCCTTCCTGGGCAGATGGCTTACAGGCCCCACATGCTACCTAGCAACCAGGACACATGAAAACATAGAAAAAAATTTTTAATTAGTTCAATATTCATTTTAAAAATTTTAAAAACAAGAGAAACTAAAAGGGAGGACTTCGAATTTTCTAAATGTTTAAATTCAATCAGTCATGCAATTTAAAAATAGCATTACTTTTCACCAAAAAGAAAAATAACTACAATTTCCTCCTGGAAATTGCTGCCCTGGCCTAGGTCACCCTTCACAGGCCTGGCCACATAACCTTGGCTGTATGAGATTTAGGACTAGTTTGTGAGGGTGGCCCTGTGTGATGTGCCAGAGCCCTCAGGGTGCATCTATCATTAGGGAAGCCTGCTGGGTTTAACCCTGGAGGGTGCTCCATTGGAAAATCTGCAGTAAACAGAGGGTCCAGTTCAGGGCCTCCAGGATGTCCTTCCAGTGTGAGCCATAGGAGTTCTGCAAGAATTCTGTCTAGAATGTTCCAGAACAAATGTCTCCTCTCTGCTTTGCACAGTGAGCCAGCACTGCAGCCTGGAAGCAGGTGGCAGCCCTGGTCTGTGCTTGCTGATCCTGAGAGAAGAGCTGTTTTGCCGGAGTTGGAGGCTGACCGGGGGGCAGGGAGCTGGGTGGGGCACCTCGGTTGTGCTGTGTATTGATGCTTGAGCTCTGGTCACCACCACACTTCTCTTTAGGGAAGTAAAGCCACCCTCTGTGCAAGAAAAATTGGTAGTGTTTTCTCAGTCTTCAGTTTAGAATGAGGACAGCAAGGGGGTTTTGGCCTAAGGAGCCAGTGCAGGGCAACACTGGTAAAAACAAGTGCATTGTGGGTCAGAGTAGTCAGGGAGCCAGAGGACTGAAGGGTCGGAACTGGATACCACCTGGGTCCAGACCACCTCAACCTCAGCAAAGTTTGGGTCCATCCAGGGGAGCCAGAGAACCCCAGAAACCATGAGCTGAACCTTGAGTTCAAAGTCTTCCCTGTCCGTGACCACCCAGCAGCAGACCTGCATGTACCAAGGGAAGACAGAGGGTTGAGCCACATCTCTATTTCTCCAAACTGGAAACTCATCTTCGCACCGGGACTCTGGGTTCTTTCTGAGCCTGGGGCACAGAGATCCCAACAACAAAAACACAGGATGACTGGAGCATTTAAATGGACTCTGCAGTATTTGGGACATTCTTATTCTTTTTAGAATAGAATTTAGGGCCAGAAGTTGGGAACCTCTGGGTCTGCCACCCCAGGCCCTAGGCCTTGGGCACTCTGGGGCCTGGATGGCCAGCCCTGGAAGAGCTTCTCATCTACTCATGGTTTCTACCTGGGTACAGCAGAGGAATTCCACCCAGCTGACTATAACACAGCTCTGTGGCAAAGGGGATGACAATGACTGAGGAAGCGCAGGTGCTGACCACTGACCTTCAAAGAGGAGGAGGTCCTGGGCTGTCTGAGGGGCCCAAAGATATCACAGAGGTCAAGAGCATAGGAGCAGCAAGGATGGGATGAGGGGTCAGAGAGACACAAGGCTGCTACTGTATCCATGGAGGAGGGGCTGTGCACCTAGGGACGTGGTCCCATCTGGAAGACCAAAGCAGCTGAAATGGTTCTCCCCTGGGGCCTCCAGCTTTGCTGAGACTTTGATTTAATCTGGGGAGAGTAGACTTCTGGGCCGCAGAGCTGTGAGACAGCAAACTGTGTTGCTTTCAGCTGCTGGGTTTGATAATTATTAAAGGAGCCATAGAAAGTGACCATAAGACCACAGGATAAATCATATTCTTGGCTTCTGCTCTGCAGAGACCCCCATGTGGCGGTGGGAGCCCAGCTGGCCTGACACACTGGGTGATGGGCCCCTCAATTATGCCAGTGTTGAGAGAGCTGTCAGCCTCCAGATCCGAGAGGTGTGGTGCCCTGGGCCACATGGCTAGAGGCAGGGAGACTGGGCAGGGGCTTCCAGGAAGCAGCGAGACAGACAGGCGGTGGGCAGGACTGGTGCATGTAAAATGTGGGCACCAAAAACAGCTTCGAGTACATTTTCTCCCCTGAGTCTTGCCAGCTTTTAATATAGAAATTTCTTCCTGCGTGTGAGAGTAGGCATTAAAAGACACAGAAAGCAGGGCACACACTGCGCTGTCCTGGGGATTCCTGAGACACAGGCTGGGCACATATTAGGGGCCTCAGTACAGTAGAAGGCAGCAGCCGATATCCTGGGCTCTGGGGCTCCCACCTCCTCCTCCTGCCCCAGGGCAGCATCTGCCCAGCCAGTCCACAGCATCGACCTCCATTGCGGCCATAACAAATGACCACGGATTTCACCGACATAAAGCAGCAGCGATTTATCGTCACACTGCCCAGGAGTCTGAAGTCTGAGGGGTCTCCTGGGCTGAAGTCAATGCTTCGGCAGGGCTACGTCTCCCCGGAGGTGGAGGGAGGCTCTGTTTCTTGCCTTCTCTGGTTCCTGGAGGCTCGGCCCTGGTGTTGTGTGCACCTCCAACCCTGTTAGCAGCACAGCACCTCCCAACCCTGTTCATGACGGGCCTTCCTGACCTGTTCCTCTCAGGGGGTGGATTACACTAGGGGCTCATGGGCCTTTGGGATCCTCTCTCAGCTCAAGGTCCTTAATTTACACATGTCGCAAAGTCCCTTTGCCATTTTCCAGATGGAAGGGACACTCTGTCACAGGTGAGGGAAGCAGCTGGGTGATGGCTGAGCCGGGCATGTCTGCCTGCACAGTGCTGGCTGAATGATAGATGGAGCTTACCTCCCCAGTTTCCCAGACCCAGGAGAAAGGGAACCTGGCTCAGGGACAAAGCCGTGGGGTGGACCTATGTCACTGGGCTGCTTCTGATGTGCTTCCCTGTGAGAGACAAGCATGAGGCACTGGTACACAGAGAAATAGGTGCTGGTCAGTGAGATCAAAAGAGCTCCCACCCACGAGGCTGGCCTCGAATCCCGTTCTCCCAGGTCTTTCCTGGATGGCTGGAGGCCAGAGCAGGGGGCCTGTGTACAGTAGCACCTGGTGCATACTTAGGAGAGGGAACAGAACAGCTTGACCACCCTGGGTGCCAGAGGCCCCTTCCAGGCTACAGCTTGCCTTGGGGTGGGGCCGAGGACTCTGCATGGAGAGGGCAGCCAGCAAGGGATGGAGAGGCCATAGGGGTCACCTCAGCAGGCCACAGCCCTTTCCTGATTCGGGGACCATCTCAGACACCCAAACTCTGAGTCCCTAGACATGAGGCAGAGCAGCAGCACAGAGGACAGGAAGTGAAGATGGCAGGAGTGTGGCAGAGCGCTGGGTGGCTGGCACTTTGGAGGGGAAGGGGCCCCAACTCATGGACTCGCAGAGGGCTGGTGGTGGCTCCTTGCTGCGTCCCCCATCATCTCCCCAGCCCTGGCTCAGCTCAGGCCTCTGAGAGCACGTTCCTTAAACATAGCATATTGCAAATGATTAGGTTTTCAATATACTTTGTTAAAAATAGGTTGGCTGTCACCAAAGGAAGGCCGCAGGAAGGGGCTTTAAACAGCACGTCTTTGGAATATCAACAGCGTGGAAAATGTTATTAGAATGATTTTTCATCATGAATAATAAACTCATGGAATAATTTGGCAGGTCATGTGATGTTGCCTGGTAAAAACAGGCTTCGTTTTAATGGGAGAGAGGACTGGCGTGTGGGAGGAGGCAGAGCTGGGGTCCACTGACCAGAGGAGGGGTCAGCAGAAAGAGGGTACAGTGCCTAGGGTGTCTAGGGCAGGTGGGGCTTTGGGGCCACATCCCTGGGAGCTTTGAGCTGACCGGCAACTGCAGCCCCCCTGCAGAGCTGCCTGGCCACTCCTTGTTCCCACAGAAAAGCTAGTTTCCTGGCCAAGCAATCCTGCTCCCCAAGCCTATAGGGCAGGGTGCACTCTACTCTTCCCCATACCTCCTAGAAATTTCCTTTGTGCTTTTTCTCTCCTTGGCAAATGTTATGAATTTTGAAAGCCTGCAAAAGCCTGAAGAGTTTGTTGACCCAGCACAAGCGGCTGATCAAAGAGCAAGGAGAGGTTTGGGGCCCAGGAGCAAAGCCCAGGGGCAGAGCTCAGGGTCTCTGTCCCCTCCTCTGCTCAGGATAGTTGCAGGTCAGACCCTACTTCCCCTGGGCCTGCAGCAGGATCTGCCTGTTGCACTCAGCTGGAGCTGACAGGCCACCCTCCTCACCCGCCTCTAACCATACTGGCTCAGCCTGGGCCCAGGTCGAATCCTGGCCAGGTAGCTGTGGCCACGGCAGGGCAGGGCATGAAGTGTATAGTTGTTGCCCTGGGGTTGGGGAGGAGAAGGGGATGGTCACCAAAGAAGGAGGGAGCCTTCTGTGTGGTTGCCCTTCCCTCCCCTCCAGCAAACGCCTGCCCATTCTCCTCTGGTCTGCTGGGCCAGGCCGGGCTCTTGAGGCCAAGCACTCACCTGCCAGCACCCAAGGCTCCTACTTTCCAATGCAGTGATGCTTGAGCATGAACCATGGCTGGAAGACGGATGAGATGCCCCTACCCCGGGTACTGACCAGCTGCACACTGCCCTGAGCCCACCTCTCAGGGGGTCCAAGGCAGCCCAGCCACCTCAAGCTGCATCACTCCAGAGGGTGTGTTAGAGAAGGCGGGAGGAGTGGAGGCCTGAGGGCTTTCAGGGTGAGGGCAGAGGTGGCTGGAAGTAAGGCCAAGCTCTGGCCCTAGGTCCCAGGTCCTCCATCTGCCTCCAGGACCCTGAGGGAGGAACACCTTCCTGGGGTCCAGACAGCAGTCACAGGTGGGCAGGGCCTCCTCATCCCTCAGCCCCCTAGAGGGGCAGAGCCCAGGGCCCTGTGCTCACTGGAGGAGCAGGTGCTGGGTGGTGGAAAGGCCTGGAACCCTCGTGGGCTGTTCTCCCAGCGTGCAGCCACTCTATCTCTGACTGGGCCCCCAGGGTGCAGCTCCGGCCCCCCCCCCCCCCGCCTCTGGTGCACACGCGCGCCGGATGGACTGTGTGTGAGTGCATCTGTGAACGAGGGCGTCTGAGGTACAGCGTGTGTAATACATGACATTCAGCTTCAAGTGTCTGTGAGTGAGTTAGGCTGTGTGTGTGTGAGTGTGTGAGAACACGGTGAGGGCTTGTGTGAGTGTGTGTGCACACGTGAGTGCATCAGGCGGGGTGCGCCTGCCCCTGCACAGCCGGTGGCATCTGCTTCACAGGCACCGGCTACCCTGCCGGTGTGGGCTGAGCCCGCAGGCTCGGCCCATGGATGTGGTGCCCATGGGTGTAAGGCACCAGCAGACCCAGACTCCACTGGCATCTGTGAGCTGCACAGTCACCCACCGAGTTGCCCTGTGCTCGGTGGTGGCATTATTCTTTTTCTCTCTTTTTAGAGCGTCTTGCCCTGAAACTGACAATTAATGTTTGAAAGAACATGAAATGGAGGAGAAATTACAGCAATTTATCAGCTGAAATTATAGGTGTAGACACATGTCAGCAGTAGAAACAGTTTCTATCAAAATTAAAGTATTTAGAGATTTTCCTTAAATTTCAGATTATGCAAATCCCATTTCCTGAGACTGCAGCAGGGTGGTTTTAACTGAGGGATGACCCAGAATCGCCTCTGTGACTCGGGGTGGCCAGGACGGGTAGGCTAGAGCAGGGCTCGGCCAAGGCTGTGCAGAACCCAGAGGGGCCCAGATTCCCTGTAGCAGGGCCTCCAGCCCAGCGTGCCTGCGAGTCCCAGACCTCGTCTCAAAGTGATTCAGATGCAGATCTTGAGCCAGTCCTGGTTCCTAAGAAGCTCCCAGTGACACAGCTGGCTGTCCCATGAGCAAAAAGTGCTCAGGGCAGGTGGCTGGGGCCAGGGCTGGCTCCGGGCTCTCAGGCCAGGCCTTCCCTGCTCACCTGACACACACTGGGCATTGCCCCCCACTGCTGAAGGGACAGCAACCTCATCCGCTGCTGCCACCCTCTGAAGTGAGACTCAGAGCTGACTTTCCCCTCCCCAGTCTGCAATTGCTCATGCAGTTTGGCGTCCGGCCGTGAACTCTGGAGATGGACATGGTCCCCGAGCTTGGCCCCAGGCCGTAGGCACTGTCACTTAATTTCAGTATAATTGATGTCGAGTTGGGCCCCCAGTGAAATGCCTAATGAATTCACTGTGATTGATGGAATTCTTTGTGCACCCAGGAGGGTGGTCAATCAGAGCAGCTGCTCCTGATGAAGGTGGAGCAGGCCTGGACCCCAGCAGAACAAAACAGGGCTGACTGCATCTTGGCACCGGCCCCAGCCACTCTCAGCCCCCAGCCCAGAGCCCATGTAATTAAGCTGCATTGTGCCGTCACTGCAGCAAGGTGTTGGAGAGCCAGAGTCTGAGAAGAGAGAGAGAAGGGTGATGAGGGGAGGGGAGGAGCCTCCCCAGCTCAGGGGGCTGTGTGGGTGGGCTGGGGGCCTGGATGTGAGGACCGAGGGACAGCAATGCCCTTTCTCATTCCTCCTAAATTCCTTCCTGGCCTATGGTGAGGGTCAGGGGCTTTTGAGGAGAGAGGATCAGCCCAGGATCATGAGTTCCTGCTACACTTCCTGGTCAGAGACTTTTGACCTTTAGAAGACTCCAGGGAGGGGTCAGTCCACCTAGACTTGGCCTTGCTGGATCACATGCTAACTCGGTTCAACTGTACTAAGGGATTGCCGGCCTGTTCTCTGCAGTGGTACCGGTCCTGCTAGCAGTGCACAAAGGTTACAATTTCTCCAGATCCTCACCAACACTTACTATTTTTCATAACTTTTATTATTGCCACCCCAGAGGGTGTGACATCTCACGGGGTTTTTGATTTGCATTTCCCTAACAACCATGATGTTAAGTATCTTTTCAGGAGTTGTTAGCTGCCATTGAGTTGTCCAGAGTCCTGTCTGACTCATAGTGACCTTCATAGGGTTTTTTTTGTTGTTGTTGTTGTTGTTGTTGTTGTTGTTGTTGTTGTTTTTGTGGTACTGGGGTTGAACCCAGCGCCTCGCACTTGCATGCTCTGCAAGTGCTGGACCACTGAGCTGCACCCCCAGCCCATTTTTTAGCTTTTTTGAGACAGGGTCTGGCTAAGTTACGCAGACTGCCTCTGGTCTTGAACTTGCGATCCTCCTGCCTCCACCCCACAAAGCCGCTGGGATTACAGGCGTGTTCCACCATGCCAGGCTCCTCATAGGGTTTTTCAATGGCTGATCATTTCAGGATTGCCTCGGGAGAGGATTGCCACATCCTTCTCCCATTTTTGCAGTGCTGGGAATCGAACTCTATACCTCAGAGACTACAGAGAGGCACTCTACCAACTGAGCTAAATCCCAGCTCTTTTTCAGGTGTTAATTGGCCTCTTGTTCACATTTTTTGAGGTGATGTCTACTCTAGCCCTTTGCCCATTTTTTAGTTTGATTGCCTTTTTGTTGTTGAGTTATAAGGATTCTTTTTATATTCTGGATCCAAGTCATTTATTAGAATTCTGATTTGTAAATACTTTCTCACAGTTTGGGGTTATCTTTTCACTTTTTAAATAATGTCTTTTGATACACAAGTTTTTAATTTTGATGAAACCAAACTTTTTTTCTTTTGTTGCTCATGTTTTATGTGAGCTCTTTAAGAATCCGTTGCCTCATCCAAGATCATGAACATTTATTTTTGTTTCATTCTAAGAGCTTTATAGTATTAGCTCTTACATTGAGGTCTTTGTGCCACTTAGAGTTAATTTTTGTATATTGTGTGAAGTAATCAGCTGAAGCTAACTCCAGATTTTTGTATATGGGTATCTAGTTGTACCACATCATTTGTTAGAGAGACTTTCCCCAGTGAATGGTCTTGGCACCCTTGTTAAAATTCAAATGGCTGTAGATATATGGATTAATCTCTGTAGTCAATTCTATTCAGTTGGTCTATAACCTTACCTTTTTTTTTAAATCCTTATCTTTATGCTAGTATTATATTGTTTCAATTGCTATAACTTTGCAGTAAGTTTTTAAATTGATAAAATATCAATTCCCCGACTTGAGGCTTCTCATCCATGTACATTTCAGGACCAGCATTACATTTTCTGCAAGAAGTTCCTTGGAATTTAGATAGAGGTTTCATTGAATCTGTAGATCATTTTGGATGGTACTGCCATCTTGACAATATGAAGGCTTCCAATCCATGCACATAGGACGCCTCTCTCTCCATTTATTTGTGTCTTCTTTAATTTCTTCAGAAATATTTTATAGTTTTCAGTATGCAAATCTTTACCTTCTCGGTTCAGTTTATTGCTAGATGTTTCATTCTCTTGGATGCTATTATAAATGAAATTACTTTCTTAATTTCCTTTCAAATTGTTCATTGATCGTGTATAGAAGCAAAACTGATTTTTGCATGTTGATCTTATGCTCTGTGCCACAGTTTGGATGTGGTTTGAGAGTCCTCAAGGCTTTATGAGCTGATATTTCACCACCATTTTGAGCCACTAAAAAGGTGGAAACTCAATCCAACTATAATGTTTAGAAGTGGAGCCTTGGAGGTTATTAGGGTTGAATAAGTTCATTAGGATGGGTAGAGCCCTCATGATTAAATCCCAGTAGAATTATAGGAAGGAAGAGACCAGGCAGATAATATAGACACACATATACTCCTTGTCTTTGCATGCGATGCCCTGCACCACCTTGGGACTCTGCCAGGCTTCTTATCCATGTAAATTTCAGGACCAGCATTACATCTGCCAGGAAGAAGACCATCATCAGATGCAGGCCCTTGACCTTGCCCCTCCAGAATCATGAGGCACACTAAACCTGTTTTCTTTATAACTTGCCCAGTCTTTGGTATTGTGTCATTAGCAACAGAAAACAGAAAATATCCTGAAAATCTAACTAATTATTTTCTATAAAAGTTTTTTTTTTTTGCAGGCTTTTTGGGGTTTTCAGTGGACATGATCATGTCATCTGAGAATAAAGATGATTTTCCTTCTTCCTTTCCAATTTAAGTGCCTTTTATTTCTTTTTCTTGCTTAATTGCACTAGCCAGAAATTCCAATATGGCATTGAATATGGGTGTTGAGAGTAGGCATCCTTGCATTTTCCCTGATCTTAGGAGAAAGCTTTCAGTCTTTTACCATTGAGTATAATATTAGCTGTGGATTTTTCATAATGCCCTTTATTGTTTTGAGGAAATTTCCTTGTATTCCCATTTTTCCAAGTGTTTTATCATGAAAAGAAGTTGGATTTTGCCAAATGTTTTTTCTGCTTCACTTAAGATGATATGTTTTCTAAAAATTTTGTTTCATTAATGTGGTCTCTTATGCTGGTTATTTTCTTGTGTTGAGCCACATTTGTTTTGCTAACCTAGCTCCCACTGTATCATGGTGTACCATCATTTCACTATGTTGCTGAATGGGTGTGGAGGCTCAGTCCCCACTAGACCCTATTAAAGTCACCCCTACCAGGCATCAAACTACCATTTGCCTCCACCAGGTGAGGGATAAAGACCAGCTCTCCAACTGGCCTGTTGGAAATCAGAGTACCACCACTTGTGTCTGTGGGACAGGAGTGAGGGGTGGCTGCCTCAGATCTCAGGGTTTGGGATGTGGCTTTTCCATATGGGTTTGGCTGGAGTAGGTTAAGTATTGTCAAACAAGTGCTCTGTTATTAACCATCCTCTCCCCAGCACTTTAAGAGAAGCTTTCTTGGAGCTTTTTAGCCTCTGCTTGCTTGCGATTTTAGGTTCGAGGTTCCTGAGATGTCTTGTCCACAATGTGTGGGAGGCAACAAAGTGATCCAAGGAACTCAGCACAATGAGGTCCCTGGCACTGGCCCCTCCTCCACCTTCCAGTCTTCCTAGGCTGTGTTCATGTTGTGCCCAAGATTTTAGCTGTAGGAAGGACCTGGGAGCAATCAGCTGATTCCATTGTGGTGGAGCCAGAAGTCCTTGACTCCCCACTCCTGGTGGCATGGGGGTTTTGGTTGGGAAAATAGTAACTTCAGAGACAATGTTGAGGGACATTGGCACCTGTGTGTGGCCAAGTCTCCCACCAATCACAGAGCTTGTCCCGTCACCCAGGCCTTCTTCAGCATGGCCTCAGTGGAGGATTATTCAGGCTCTTACTGTCGTTGCAAATTAGATTTTTTAAAATTTATTTACTCCTTGGGCATTGTTTTTTGTAGGAATGGTATTAATTTTTGCACGCAGATCTGGCACTTAACCAACTTTACTCACTACTGATGGGTTCTCCTAGTTTATCTCCACATTTCCCTAAACTTTCGTGCAAATAAAGACTATATGTTTCTTTACCAATTCCTAGTCCTGATTTTTTTTTGTCTTGTTACATTGGCTAAGACCTCCAATACAAACTTAAAAGAAGTGTGAGCTGGGCGTGGTGGCGCACACCTGTAATCCCAGCAGCTTGGGAGGCGGAGCCAGGAGGATCTCAAGTTCAAGACCAGAGGAAGTCTGCGTAACTTAATGAGACCCTGTCTCAGAAAGTAAAGAAAAAAAAAGGGGAGCTGGGGGTGAAGCTCAGTGGTCCAGCACTTGCAAAACACGCAAGCGCGAGGCCCTGGGATCAACCCCCAGTACCACAAAAAAAAAAAAAAAAAAAAAAAAGAAGTGTGAAAATAGCCATTTTTGATTTGTAAAATAATACTTTCAAGTTCCATTATTATGTTGTGATGTTTGGTACACATTTCTGCATTTTGTTCCTGGCTTGCTGAGAATTTGTCTGGGCAAATGCTGTGTTTTGTGGGGTACATTTTCTTGCCCCTGTTGGGGGATGTCATGGTAGTTTTCCTTCCAGTTGTTAGTGTTTATAACAAAGGATTTCTGAGGTTGAGCTGTCTCTTGTTCCTTGTGACACATAGTTTTAATACACTGCTGGATTTGATTTGCTAGCAGGTTCTTTATTTCCGGTCCTGTTTTGCATATCTAGATTATATCAGCCTCATACAATTACTTGGGTACTTTTATAATTTTTCTAAAATTACTATTGAAGGTAATATTTCCTGTTCTTAGAAAGTTTAGCAAACATTTATCTGGTCCAGATTTTGCCTGTAAGACCCAAGGCAAGATGGACGTGTGTGTGTGTGTGCGCGCATGCCCACGCCTGCAAGAGAGAGACAAGAGATTCAACAACAGATTTGATTTCTTTAATGGAAGGTAATTGGTTTTTGTGTTTTGGGGTCAATTTTCCTATAGATTTCCTTTAAATCCACTTATTCCATCAACATTTTCACATTTACTGATATAAAAGTGCTCGGTATGACTTATGGTTTTAAAAATCTGTATCAGCAGACACATAATATGATTTTCCTATCTTATTATTATTTCAACCTTCCTTGCCCCATCTCTCTCTCTCTCTCTCTCTCTCTCTCTCTCACACACACACACACACACACACACACACGCATGCGTGCACACACACATTTTTTTCTGTCTGACCTGTCTTGCTGAAGTAGCCAGGTCTGGAGTTTGTTGCTCTCTATGACCTGCTCTTGGGACTGCTTAGGCACTGCAGTTGGCCAGTTGGTCAATTGACTCCAGGCTGGCAGGGGATAGGGAAGCAGAGGAAGGAGAAGATCCATGAACAGGAGGTGACAGAAGAGGGTGATGGGCAAGGCCCAGGTCCTCCTGAGGGTGTCCAGGAGAACAGCAGGAAGATGGAGGCCGTGGAGTCACACAGGAGCCAGCAAGTGAGAGGGCAGGGCATGGGGTCCCAGTGTCAGGCCCCTGAAAAGCCTAAGACAGCAGGAACCAGTGTGCAGAGGGCAGGAGCAGAGGGTGTGTGAGAGGCACAGGACAAAAATGATAATGTGAAACACTCCCAGGACACTGGTTTGCCAGGTCCTCAGCTCCCTGAGAGGGGCCCATGGACCCCTCTCCAGATGGAGGCATTGAGGCTAAAGGCCAGGTAGTGTCTCACTCATCTGATGCACCAGAATATGAGCCCAGGCCCTAAGACCAGTTCTGCCTGGCACTCCAGCCATGCACCTCAAAGGGAGGCCTCTGAAGGAGGCCCAAGACAAAGCTCTGTTGCTGCACTGAGACCCCAGGTTTCCTCTGAGTGTATCTTGGTGTAGGGACTTTCAATGGCCAGAAGCATACAGAGCAACTGGGACCCACGACATCCCTGCCAGCCTCTGGTTGGTGCAGACAGTAGATAGGCCAGGACTCCCCCTGCACTGGGGCTTGGTGAGGAGAGGTCAAAAACTCCAGAGTAATAGCTGTGAATCTCTGCTCCGCTTCCTAGGCAGGTGGAGTGGCCCATCTTTGCCAACTCACATGCCTGTCACCCATTGTTCAAGGATTCCTTTAAAAGTAATTACCAGTGAATCTAAAACTGCTCTAAAAAATAAAGCCTATTTTTTAAAAGTCATTTTGAGCAGTGTAGATTTAGGGATTTAATGTAATTAATGAACTGCAATTTCAAGGTGAACTTCCACATCTATTTCCAGTGGGCTTTTCTTTTCTCTTTTTCTTTGTTAGCAGATAAAGAAAGGTGTCATGATCACCTTTGAGATGTTTTTGTTTAGGGAGGCCAGAGCTTTTAAGCTGGAATAATGGTACTTGTAGACATCAAATTGCTTCCTGATAAGTCTAACTAACGAGGCACCAATACTCGAGGGCAAAAAGTGGGTCTTTATAATCAGAATTGGGAATGAACTTGGGCAGGCAGCACCATCCCTCATGCCTGTCAGCTGGGCAGACGGAGCTGGGCTTCCAGGGTCAGCCTCTATTCCTCCAGGAAGCCAGCCTGCTCCATTCTTGGGACTGATGCCCCAGACTTGCATCTTGGTTTGAGGCCCCAGAGACACAATTGGAAGGCATCATTTGTGTGCACGGTGATCTTAGGTAATTGGTGGGGGCATATCAAAGGGAGGCAGGGGAGGAGGAAGCGATGGAGGTCCCTGCACAAGTCCATCAAGCCGATAGGGATATCCAGGGACATTCCAGTCCCCCTCCCCAGCAAGGTGGACCAGGGTTTGTGCTTGACTCCTCTATCCTCAAGGGTTAGGGCTGCTCCTGGCTTCAGGCAGATACAGAAGGGCAGGTGGATGTCAACTGGGGCATAAAGGCTGCAAGGCCCAGGAGGTAGGTGGAACCAGCAACATCTGCTCAGGGAGAGGGCAGAGCGAACAGCCCTTGCTCTGCTTGGATGTGAACCCACGGTGATGTCCACAACATGGACAGTTTTCACAGCACTTTACATGAGTCAAGGAAGGCCCTAGGGGGGTACACCGACCCTCACACCTCTCCACAAACCCATACCATGAACATACGCTAAGCTCCCAGAAGGGGTGCGGCTGAGTCTCTGCTGGGGAGATTCTGGCCTCTGCCATCACATCAGGACACTTGTCTGGGGCTCTCAGGTGTGGGCCGTGTCATCTCTGACACTGGGGTATGTGTGGCTTTTCTGAAAACACTGATGGAGACTGAGGTAAGAAGCAAATGATCTGTTTTGGTTTTGCACACTATGGTGAATTCTCCAAGCGAGACCCTGCATAGCTGTGTAAGCGTCAGGGAGACACCGTCAGCAATAGTGCAGGTGGGGAAGTGTTACCCAGCACCTTGGCAGAGCTAGGTGGGCAGAGCTCCCAGCCCCCTACACATACGCACACAGGTAACACGTGTGTATAGACATGCACACAGAGAAATGCACAGACAAGCGTGCACTCACCACCCATGCCGCAGACACATAGGTTCACACACACACACACATGTACACACAGAGACCCCATTACACATGTACACCCACACACATGTGCACACACCATCTATGTGCCTGTATTGACCAGGAGGGAGCTGTGTGATTAGGGGACTGATAAGTAGGGAGGCCTGGGCAGGTCCCGACCCTGCTCACACTGGTGTGGGGACCTCCCCAGACTCAAGTTTTCTCATCTGTAAAATGGGGTTGAGGTTCTTGCTCAGCCAACCTCCCCAGGGGAAGATGAAAATCACATCAGATAACGGGTGGGGAGAGATGACTGCTTGATGGAGAAGGCCTTTCAAAACACAGGAGGCCTTGGGGACACGAGGCTACCAAGGGACCCATGAGCAGAGGCAGAGCGTCACCAAGGCCAGCCCAGATGTGCTCCGGGGAGGCAGCATCAGGGCCCGCCAGCATGGAGGTGCCACCCAGGGACAGGTTCACTTGAGGCTGGCCATGTTCCTGAGCCACCTTCCTGGGACAAGGCAAAGACCCAGCTGCAGCCAGAACCAGTGTCATGGGTGCCAGAGGTGACCACGTGGAGGCTGAGCCCACAGATAGCTCTCAGGTGCCTAGAAGAGATGGAAGGACCACGGGATCTACTGTGGTGTGGGGATCAGTTCCCTGCTCCTTCTCCCTGCTGATGTGAGACTAGACAGAGGACATCTCACAGAAAAGCCTCACTGGCTACTTCCAAGCAACCTGCACCTTTGGCTGGAATGGCACCTGCTCAGGAGACTTGCCTTGTGCCCATCTCAGTCCGGGCTGTGTGTGCCCCCTGGTGGCCCGCATAGCAGGTGTAATAATGTTGCTCATGTAATATGATGACATCCCCCACAGACTGTGAGCTCCTTGAGGGTGGGGTCCAAGCGTGGGTTTGTGTTTTCTGTGGTGTTTTGTTTTCACTTACACTGGACCGGTAGCCCAGAGCTAGCCAGGACTCAGAGCTTTCCATCTGTCAGCCTGCTGCCCATTCTCCTCTCTCTTCCCTAAACATAACGAAAGCACAGCACACACATGCCACTGGGGAAAATGATCTGCACATTTCCCTGGAGTTCATGGCACTGGGATCTACCACCCACCAGAGCATGCCTGCAAGGAGCCAGGTGGCTGAGCAGGTAGGAGCCAGAGGGGAGACTGTCTGCGGTGGTCAAGTCCCTGGGGGAGTGCCTTCAGCTCCACTTCCTCCTTGCAGTGTAGGCCAGGGTTCCAGCAGGTGGAGAGTCTGAGGTGTCACTCAGCAGCTTGGACAGTGCCTCAGGAGGCCTGCCAGCTCCAACCACTGGGTGGACTCTGTCTTGGGACCCTAGGATTACAGATGGGGTGGATTGCACAAAGCTCGATAGGCATAGCTTTTCTGGGGCCAGAATGTGTGCTTTATTTTCTCTAAGGTACATGGCAGAACAGAAATGGGGCTCCAGCTCTGCCTCTCCACCAGCTACTTTGCTGTGTGGCACAGGAGCCTTTGTCCTACCTCTGAGTCCCAGGAGAGGAGGTTCCTCCATCTGAGAGGAAGGCATCACATCTCAGAGGAGAATTAGAGGTCCTTGTGTCTAACCCCCTCTGTCATTGGCTCACCTCTGCCACCTTCATTACCTCCCCAGTCAGCCTCTGCTTTTACAGATGAGAAATCATGTGTCAGACTTCCAGAGAGGTTCTTGGAGATGCTCCCCCATGGGCACATTATAGGAGCTGAGACAAAACTGCCTGCAGCCATAGCACTGTGGCATCTGATCCCATCAGATCTCAGAAGTTAAGCAGGGTTGGGCCTGGTTAGTACTTGGATGGGAGACCGCCTGAGAACACCAGGTGCTGTAGGCTTGGGAGACAGACCCAGCAACCCACTCCCAAAAATCAATCCACTATTGAAAACCCTATGAATAGCAGAGAAGAACTGATAAAATGTTTCGCCTGTTGTACATAGGGTTGCTATGAGTCAGATACCAACTCAACGGCACCTAACAACAACAACAACAACAACAAGAGAAAACTGCTGAGTGGGTGAAAAGAATGCTCCTTCTCTTTTCTTCCCTGAGCCCTAGCTTGCACGGGTGCTGGTAGAATTCGAGGTGATGTTGTTAGGTGCTGTCAAGTTGTGTCCAACTCAGTGACCCTCATAGGGTTTTCAATGGCTGACTGTTTCCAGATTGTTTCAGGAGTGGATTGCCAGTTCCTTCTCCTGTTTTTGCATTGCTGAAGATCGAACCCAGGGCCTCAGAGAGAACAGAGTGGCACTCTACCAACTGAGTTAAACCTCAACCATAGAATTCAAAGTACAAGGAGAAAAATAACAAACCTATGAATTATTTGGGTCTCCACAGAGGCTTTGAATCGACACTTTGTCAATCCAGGTGTATCAGCACAAAGCTTGGTAAGAAGTTTGCCTTCAGCGGTCAGGTGTGATTGCTTATGTGCTGAGTGGACCTTAGTTTGTCCAGCCTCTCCTGTGAGCACCCACGCAACAGCCTGGGAAGGGACAAAAGCCTCCACCTCAGAGCCAAATGCCCGGGCCTGGGATTTCTGGGTCCCAGGGTGGGAGACTGTTTCACCTCCCAGCAGAGTGGGGTTGCCCTGGGCACCTGAGTCCTCTCCACACCAGCATGGCCAGGCTTTCGCCCTGCCAGAAAGCTGGGGGTGAGACAGCTGGCATAGAGCTTCGTTCCCACATGCCCCTGTCCCTGGAGGGAGGGGACTTGGCCTCCCCAGCTCCTCCTGTGTGGCTGGAGGGCCTGGATTCCTCAGCACCATAGTCCCACAGACTCTGCTGGTGACGGTCCACAGCTTCTCCTGGCCTCTGATCCTCATCACACAGGACAGGGGATGAAAGGGCTGTGCTCCCCCCACCCTCTGCAGACTCTGGAAAGCCACAGACAGAAGGCAGGGAGCACTCTGCACGCTGGCCCTGCCACCCAGGGAGTGCCTGCAGACAAACCTCAACCCACACACGCCACCTGACGGCTTGCCCAAGGCTGCTCGGGGCTGAGGCATCGGCACCTCATCTCAGGAGACCGAGGTCGGACCCTTGTCTCTCCCCGAGGCTTGGGTCTGGATCCTGTCTCCCTGCTCCACCCCGGTGCCTTCAGTTCTGTATGGAGGGACCACCCTTGTCAGTCCTCAGGGCCCCACGCATAGGCTACACCCAGTGGGACAGACTCTGGGCACTCAAGGTACTTTTCCAAGTGCAGGCCGCTCCCACCCCGTCCTCATGCACACGTACACATACATACACATGCACGCACACGGGAAAGCATGCACACATCACAGACACTCATGTACAAGTCCCTATGCCCAGTGGGCATGCCATCTGACTCCCCAGTTCTGTTGTCTTTGACCAGAGGATTGGGGGCTGGGGTGCTGGCAGGGGTGAGCAGCAGCCCAGGGCCAGACCCTGCAGAAGCAAACAGGAGAGCCCAGGACAGCCAGCGCAGAGCAGACCTGTCACAGCCAGAAGCACTGGGGAAGGCCCTGCTCATCAGCTCATGGGACAAAGCCATTGGCATCCACAAAACCTCTGCGGCACCTGCTCCCGCCTCTCCAATGTCCCGACACTAATGCCTTCTCCGTAAATCTCTCACTCAGAGAAACACAATCAATAAGCTGCAGAGGCCAGCCTGTGACCGCAAAGCCGCTCCATTATTAAGTCTGTAATTGCTGAGAATTAATTTGCTAATTGCACGCAACTAATCTGCGTCCTTTTTGTTTTATATCAATTAAGAGAGTAATTTAAAAAAAGCAATCTTCGAGATGGTGCCTCCCTGGCAGACTTGCCCGCCGGAGCCGATGAGATGGGCAGCCCTTCAACCAGCCTCATTAGCGGTTCAGCTCTTCTGTCGCAACCATGAGCATGCAAGTCCTTGAAGTGAGGTGGCTAATGAGGGCCCTGATGCCCTGGGTGTGGACACTCGCTGGACACGGAGCACATGTCCGCTGGCTATGTGGCACCTCTGGGTAGCAGGGTCCCTGATTGTTCCAGCAAAGGGATCTGATGGTTGGTTGGGCACAGGGGCCTCTGTGGGGGTCTCCAAGGGCAGTCAAGGTACTAAAGTCTAGGAAGAGGCCATGGTGCCCAGGGACCTAGCAGTCTTATGCCAGGATCACGCAGTGAGGGCCCCTCCTGCCAACATGGATGCAGAAGGTACCAGACATCTGAGGTGCAACAGTGTGGGCAATAGTCCAGGGGCCTGTGGCCAGGGCCAGGTCACCCACAGGCCTCAGGTGACAGTCTAGAGCTAATCCTTCCATGACACAGAGTGTGGCCCTCCCTGCCATTGGCCTACAGAGCCACAAGGATTGCCAGCACCTTGGCCAGCTGTTGAGTGGCATGTGGGGACACCACAGCTCCAGCTCTCTGAGCCTCTGTGACCCCTGGGAGGGCAGGAGCTCTGGCTAAGGAGCAGAGACAGGGATAACAGAGGTCATTGCCTGTGGTGGCCTGGCTGTGTGGCCGAGTCACTGGCTGAGCCCGATCCTCTCTGCCCCTCTACACCCCTCCCTGCTCCACCCCTTCCTGACCCTCCCCTCTCCTCCCCATCCCTCTCCACCTCTCACCACCCCTCCGTGTACCACCCCTCTCCACCCCTCCCTGCCCCTTGCACATTTCTCTTCCCTGAATGGTCTAATTCAGGACCCAGCACCCTAGACAGGATCAAACCCCACCTTAGGCAAAGGCATTTTCATTCCAGCTGACAGTGATGATGGCCCCAAACCCACAGGAGATGGGCCTGGCCAAACCAAGAAGACCGCCCTGCAGGCCTTGCTTGCTCTCCTACCACAGTCCCTTTCAGGGTTGAGTCCCCTCTGGGCTGTCACATGTGGCTCTTATCCCTCTGACTTCTCAGTGTCCACTGCAAACCCTGGTTCTGGTGACATTCAGCTGCCCTCTCCAAGCCAGCATCCAGGACTGCTGGGGGCCAGCTGCAGCCTGGGGTAGCCAATGTGGCCTGGGCTCCCTGGTCCCAGACTGGTCTGTCCCTTTTCTCCTCCTGTTGCCTCCCAGTCCATGGCAGCTTCACGTCCACATTGCATGGGAAACCAAGCAGCCAGAAAGAGCCCCTGTGGTCCAGTGCTTGCCAGGCCTGGATCCCGCACACAGCCACCCTCACCCCTAAACCCCTGCCCTGCCATGCACCTACCTCCTCAAGGACCCATCTGAATCAAGGCCCTTCCCTCGTGCCCCTCAGGTAACGCTGGTGCCATGGCCTCAGGACACACTGCAGCGGCTCCTCTGAGACTCATCAGTCTAGTAGGCCTCATGAGTCTGCCGATTGAGAACTGGTGAGTCATCCAGCAGCTCAAACAACCCTTCAGACCACCAATGGGCAGGGCCTGGGGAGGCCGGGGGCTGGAGAGAGACACCTGGCCGGAGGCAGCCCACTCCTTCCTACAGGCATAGGATGGGAGGAGCCGAGGCCCCACCTGCCACTGCCGAGACCGTGATGGGCAGTGAGGCCACATCGGGCACCTGGTCAGACACTGGACATTTTCCCTGAGACAAAGGGGGCCACCACACCCGAGGCAGGTATAGGGAGTGCAATCAGCCTGGGGTGGCCTTCAGAGGAGGGGCAAGGGGAGGACCAGGCCCAGGAGAGGCCATGGTCCCATGTTCCCCACGGTGCAGAGACAGAGGACTGTCCCCAAGGAAGGGGATCATGCTGGAGCCAAAAGCTGCTCAGGTGCCCTCACAGATAGGAGAGTGGCCAGGCATGGCCTGTGGCCAGGGCTGGGCAGTGTCTGCATGAGCTGGTTCTGCCCTTAGCACCAAGTGTCCACGCCCCTCTCACACACTCATGAGTCCATGTATGCACCGCTGACCCTCGTGTGCACATGTGCACACATTCACAGCCTTAGGGTGGAGCCCGCGAACACCAGGCCTTTCCCTCTCTGAGCTGGGCCCTGAGCTGAGCACAAAACTCCCTTCCTGGCAGAGCCACAGCCACAGCCCTCCATTCAAGCAGGGGTCTGTCTTGATGATTCTGTAGCTAGGATGGCTACAGTATTTTCAATAATCATGACATGTTTTCTGCTTTGGGAATTTCTGTTTCTGAATGTGGGAGGAAGGCCAAGGTGGATGGAAACCTGGGATTTTCCAGGTCCATGAAGATGGTGCCCCTCTGCTCACCCTGCCATCTGCACCCGTGTACATGTGCACATACTTCTGTGTACACACACAGGTGTGTGCCTACGTACAATTCCGTGCATATGTGTGTGTGCACATTCACATGTTCACTTCTGTGTGCACATTCCCTTGTGCATGGGGTGGGCCGGCACACGTGTGCACCAAGAAACAGGAGCCACAAAGACCCCATACCCTGGCATGCCACCTGCCTTCTTCCTGCTTCATCTCTGAAAGGAGGAGGGACCCCTGGTTTCACAACAACTGGGGACTCCAGCTGGAGGGTGCCAGCATGGAACTTCAGGTTTCCATGAATGGGGCTGCAAGACTTGTTCTTCGAAGATGTAGTGACCAGCGAGCCCTCAGGCCAGCTCTGCACTCCCTGGCTCCAGCGTTTTCATGCCTCGAACCAAAGGGAAGAGCCACTGAACAGCACCAAAATATGCAGCTGGAGGCGTTTCCTGAACGAACCAGCACACGACAGCCAAAGGAGAGCAGGAACTGGCTGAGAATTAATTGTGACACACGATACATAAGCTATCAAATATCAAATACCTCATAGAAAGCTGAACTGAGGTGCACCACTGGGCTCAAAGAGACACGTACAGAGAAACACACACATCAGCACTCATGTCCACACTGTGACCTCGCTGTGATGGGACACAGGCACAAGCAAAATCCAGCTTCAGTCTAGCAAGAAGCCTCCAGAACTGGCCCTGGCACCCGGAGGTACTGCAGCCCCGCCCCAGCTGGCAGAGGCAGAAGCGGAGGCTGCGGGTGATGGACCACACTCTGGCTTGGGGCTGTGCCCGGCGCTCCCCACCCTGCACTCACATTGTGCACTGAGAGGCAGATGGGGCAGCAGAGGCCAGGCAGATGCTGGAGTGGCCAGAGGGATGGCAGGAACCACCACACATGCCGGGGACCCCCTTGCCCCATCTTATGGCCCCCAGAATGCCTCTTATGCCAAGACACATCCACAGTCCTCGGGTCTCCTGTTGCTGCTGAGGTACTGGCCACAGACAGGATTCAAACCTCGAGCCGTATGACCTCGAGCAGTCCTGGAGGTCGAGGCCCATGTGGCCCAGGTATGGGCGGGGCTGCTTCCTGCCCTTCCAGCCATGGAAGACACCTGTTCCTGGTCATTTTCACTGCACCTGACTTCTGTTTCATCCTCATTTCTCTGAGTTTCTCTTCCCTCCTCTCTTAAAGGGACCCTGGGTAGGCACTGAGCCTTCAGTAGACCCATTAGTGACTGCATCCCAGATGGGTCCTCGTTCTAATCCCTGGACTGGTGAACGAGTATCTCACGGGGAGTTGTGACTAATTAAGGATCCAGTGATGGAAGGTGAGCAGGATACCTGGCCATCTGTTGCCCACGCTGCGCCCCTTCCCAGCCCCCCTCCACACAGGGATGCACTCAAGGCTGTTTATAGAGGAGGGAGTGGCCAGCCACATAGCATACACCCTCTGGAGCCTCCACTGCCATCAACACCTGGCAAACAGGTACCAGGAGCCCCATTGTGTGCAACCCACTTCCTCCAGGGCACAGGGAGCACCCACTATGTGCGACCCATGTCCTCCAAGGCTCAGAGAGCACCTACTGCATGTGAACTTCAGTCTCTGTGGCTCCTTCCAGCTGGGTTTGAGGGAAGGTGCTTGCCTGGGACAGTCTGTGCAGAGAGCCTGGTTGTGTGGTCTCTATGCCTTCGTGGACACTGTCCCTTAGCCCTATTAGGCACCTGTGACCCACAAGTATCTCAGGAAGCATGAGGGTGATGGTAACGCCACATGTGGGAAGGGGGGCTGAGATGGTGCCAGCCATGGGACACTAGCCATGGCACGCAGAACTTTCCCAGAGCTGTTCCTGTGGGGCAGAGGTGGACACTGGACATTCTCTGAGAGATGCCTCTTCGCAGGCCTCAAGGCCTCTCAGTGGGCCTGTGGCCAGGTGAGGGAAGGAAGGAGACTGCACTCTGAGGGAAGGAAGGAGACTGCACTCGGAAGAGGGATGGGCCCAATAACAGGTACGGCATTAAGCCCAGGAAGGGCCACATGGGCCCTTGGGTCCTGAAGCAGGGGAAGTGGAGGCAGGACCCTGCCACCAGCTCAGTCCCTTGGCCCTGGTGGTGCCAGGCACAGGTCCATGTGACCACTTCAGGAGAGCAAGCAGCTGCCAGAGACTGGCGCAGCACGGCCCCAGACACCACCCTCAGGGGGCCAGCCTGGCCCAGAAGCATCTGAGCCAGCCCACTTCGATCTATGTGTCATGCCCTAGACCCAGGAGGCTTGCCCAATCCATGGCACCAGCTTTTCTGGGACTTCCAAGGAATCAACCCCAGGTAAACTAAGGCACAGGCTCTGTTGGTTTTTCCATCATTGCATCCACCTGCAAGGGTTCCCTGCTATTATGGGTCTCTAGGTTTAGCAAATGAGAACATAGGAGGCCTAGACAATTAAAATTTCAGAAAACAGCAAACACTTTTCAGCATATCTCAAACATTGTGCAGGACATCCTTATACCAACCACAAGTCCGAGGCTTGCCAGTGTGCTGCTGCAGGCCTTTTCGAAGGGGCGGGCCCTTCGTTGCTGGGGCTGGCAGAGGAAAGCAGAGCCCTCCCTCTGCACGGCTTGGCCGCCTCCTCTGCCTCTGCCCTCCTGGGTATTTTTAGCTTGTGATTCCACATTCATGCAGGTGGATGGCTGTTCCCAGCCCCAGGTCGCATCATGAGTGCTGAGATTTGGATGTGTGAGCTCTGCCAGGGGTGACTCCCCAGCTGGTCGCCAGCCCCTCAGCACCCTGGGTGAGTCAGGGGCTGCAGGCTGCCCTTATTGTGACCAACTTAGCCGTCCTCTGCCAAGAAAGAAGGGCTAGGGTGGGGTACCTGTGTGATTTGTGGGTACTCACTGCTTGCTGGCCTGTTTCTAGCTTCCTGAATGACCGTGGTGAGGACAGATGTGAGGCTGCTGTGGACAGACAGACAAATGGACAGGCCTCAGCCACTGCCTGTTCCCCATCCACTGAAGGCCTCTCTGGTGGTGGGGCCCCTGTCTGCTGCCCCAGAGCCCAGTGGTGCAACTGTGTCCTCAGGACCAGCACAGGGGCAGGGAGCCCCACCAGCCCACCCACTCCCCATCTCCCCAGGAGAGGCTGCTGCTGGTCTTGTCCTCTCTTAGATTTAGGGGTGACCTTGGGCCTCACCCATCCTCACCCTGCTGACATGGCAGAGGCCCCTGGGATCTGGTCCCCTGGTGTTCACATGTTCAACCCCCTTGTCCCCCCACCCAAAGCAGCCATTTGGAAGCAAGAGTCCGGTGGCCTCAAGCTAGGCTTGGTCCCACATCTGCCGCTATCTGGCGAAGCCATGACCTCAGGCTTCTGCATAGGCATCTTCCTCCCCTGTGGCCTTGCGGTCAGTCACACAGCACCTCGTCCCTCCATGGCCTCTGCACTGGGGGGCTGCACCTCAGGGAGAAGCGAGGGCACTGTCCTAACAGCCTTATTAGCCCATGTGTCCCTGAGGACTGTCCTCAGCAGGTTGGGTGATCAGGCAAATCTAGCTGTGCCAGGCAGCAGGCGGCCCTCCAGGGTCCATCTGAGGCTCCCAGTTCTCTGCCCTCCCCAAGGTTCTTGGGAATTCAAGAGCCCCAAGCTCCTCCCTGGGGGCTGAGGAGCCCCAGCAGGAAGCCCCATAAGGCCAGGGCTTGCTGCCAGGAAGCCGTCCATCCTTGGGTGCCCATCCAGTCTGTGCTAATTACCAAGAGGTCATCCTGCTTAGCAGAGCACTGTGTGGATGACCGTGGACAATCACTGCCTCTCTTCCGACTATGAGGCACCCCCACTACAGCTGGCCTGGGCAACTGCCCCGGTTGTTCTGGGCGGTGCAGAAGCTTCAGTCGGAACCTGCACCCTGTGCTCCACTCTGGGGTTGTGTTGGCTCCAGTGCCAGCAGGGCCACTGTAGGCCCAGGTGCATGGGCTTCCTGCTGCACAGGCCTCCATCTGGCTTTGCTCAGAGCCACCTTGGGACCTCAGGGCCAGAGAGCCCTCTCCACACAGAATATGGCCAGTGTGATTGGATCACAAGTTGCTCCCCAGGTTGTGGCAGTGGATACAGTGTTATAAGTAGGGTGAGTGATTCAGGCTCTTGGTGGGGGCCTGTGGAGTGCTCTTGGGGGCCTGGACCAGAGCTTCCATATTCCCTGGTCTTTTCCCATGCCAACCCCTACTCTCCAAGAGCCCAGGAAGCCCCAGGTCCCCTCACCCCTTTCCTGCCTCAGGGCCTTTGTACCCACTGCTCTCGCCAACAGAAACACTCTTCTCTTTCCTCTTGGAGGAGGTTCTTGTCCACTACTCATACCTCAGCTCATGTCACTTTCTCCAGGAGCCTTCCCTGATACCTGTCCTATAGCACTGTCCCGTCGCACCCCACCTGTGTCAGTCTGGACCCCAAGACCATGATGAGGAGTATTCCATCAAGAGGCTATTTCCAAAGCAGCTCAGGAAAACCGTGGTGGGTGCCATACCCTGGGCTGGGCACAGAGGGAGCTCTGACTCGCTTGTAGGGACAGTGAAGAGAGCTGGGCAGGGTGATCATGGAGGGGTCAAGGGCTAGAGACTGAGGCTGATGCCCAGACCTCACTCTTCTCCCGGGGGTGAGCCCTGTCATGTGTGCCCAGGGAGGGGTGACACCCTGTTCAGCGCCCCACAGTGCCCAGGCTGCCAAGGCAGGACATGGATGCCCTGAGATAAAGGGGGCCACGTGCTGAAGGGTAGGCAGGGCCGGGCCAGGCCTTGGGCTGCCCTGCATCAGTCATTGCTATTAAACGATTCAACTCAGTAGCATGTGCAGGAGATGTGTGTGGAAAGGGGCGCTGCGGGCCACCGCACGGTGGGTGGAGGGAGGTAGGCTATCCAGGGAGGGCACCCTGGGTGAGGTGCAGAGATGTGGGTGCACTGAAGGTCCACTGGGCATGGGGCCTGCCAGCCACAAGCAGACCCTGTGGCTCTGGAGGAAAGAGGGGGCACCTGGGGAGGGGCAGCATCGCCCCTCCTGTCTGACCACAGCCCTGGGCACCCAGCGCAAACCTCGGCCAAGCTGGGCCTCTGCGCTGACAGCTCCCGCTGCACCCGGCCCTTCTCCAGCTCTTGGCTCCCCTGAACACAGGCGGAAGGCGCTCAGGGAAGTCCAGGGCATAGACCAGTGGTTCGCGCACCTCCCACTGTCTTGTTACCTGGAGTCCAGGAGGGGTCAGCAGACTCGTCCTGGGACTGACCTCAACCTGCCCTTGGGACTCCTGGAGGCATTGCCTCCATGCAGTGGAAGTGGAGCAGCTCAGCTCCCTCCACTCAAGGAACAAGCCTCTGAACTTCTTGAAGTACTTGTTGGAGATTTTAGATGCATTGCCCCAGGATAGAAGATGCAAGCCTGAAATGAAGAAAATTCAATCATTACTCTCTTGCCCAGGCCTCTTTGCCGGTGGAAAGTTAGTTTTGTGTTTAATGAACTGGGTTGTGTCTCTAATGAAGATGCGATGGGCATAATTGGAAACTTAAAGAAACCATTAGGATTCAGGGGGAGAAATTGCCATTTGCTTATTTACATGTATTTATAGATTAACAAAAGAGGCAATCTCAGGCAAGAGGCCTTCCCTGAGGCAAGACCGATTTCCCAGAGGCCCTGGAGCCCAGGTCCCCTCACCGCCTGCCCGAGGATCTCAGGACTTTGGGAGGGATTCTAGGTTTGTTGGACAATCCTTGAGGGAAATGAGTCCATCGTTCAAAAAACGAAACCATCAAAAATGATCTCCCACGCCTGCCCTGAGCCTCGGGGTCCTAAGACATTTCTGGCCCCACTGGGCCATGCACAGGTGAGGATCCTATTTGCTTGGAGACCCTCAGCTGGCAGAGACCCAGGTGAAATGTTTCAGGCCCAAATATCCCTTGCAAGGCAGCCCAATAAGAGAGAATTGGCCTGGGGTGGAAGGCCAAAGGCGTGCCCGGGTTGATGGGTGAACTGTGCACACATAGAGCCACCTCGAGGCTGCTGTCCTTGCTGATCACCTGGTCACCAAGCCTCATTGTGCTAGGGTCAGAGATACAAGAGAATGAAATACTACTAAGCACTGAAGAGAAATGAGCTGCTAAGGCACTGAACTCCATGGAGCAAACTCAAATGCAAGTTGCTGAGAGAAAGTAGCCAGTCTTAGAAGCCCACATGTTGTACAATTTCAGTCTATCATGCTTTAGAAAAGGCAGAACAGAACTTTGGCAACCGTGAAGAGGCCTGCAGTTGCTGGGGCCAGGAAAGTGAATGGTGGAGCCTGGGGATCTAGGCAATGAAGCGGTTCTGTGTGATACTGCAATGTTGTTGTTTATTGTTGTTGTTTATTGATGTTGTTAGGTGCCATTAAATCAAGTCCACCTCATAGCAACCCTGTGTACAACAGAATAAAACACTTCCTGATTCTGTGCCAGGCACACCATCTTTTTTATGTTTACACCCATTGTTGCAGACACTGTGTCAATCCATCTAGTTAAGAGTCTTCCTTTTTTCACTGACCTGCCAGTCTCCTAAACATGATGTCCTTCTACAGGGATTGGTCCCTCATGACATGTCCAAAATATGTAAGACGCAGGATACTGCAATAGACCGTGTCATTGTGCATTTGTTAAACCCACAGAATATTCTACACCAAGAGGGAGCCCTAATGTGAACTGTAGCCTCTGGGTGATCAGTGTGGCCTCATGGGATGCAGCAAGCAGAGGTTCTGCAGGATGTTGGGGGGCTGGGGGAAGGAGTCATACTGGAATCTATAACATCCCTAGCCTGTAACCATACCACTGTAGCATCTGATCCCACCAGATCTCGGAAGCTAAACAGGGTCAGGCCTGGTTAGTACTTGGATGGGAGACCACCTGGGAATATCAGGTGCTTCAGGCTTGGGAGAAGGACCTGGCAACCCAGTCCCAAAAAACAATCCACCATTGAAGATCCTCTGAGTAGCAGAGAAGCACTAACAATAGTGTTTCCTCTGTTGTACATAAAATCGCTATGAGTCGAACACATACTCGATGGCACCTAACAACAACATAACAGCTCTAAAAAACAAAGTATATTAATTTAAAATAGAAACAGGCACAGGAGGTGATGCCCAAGTGAAGGACAGTCCAGGACAATCTGGTTGCTGCCTGAGATGGAGAAAATCCCTGCCGAGGGGTCGTGGGCCCCAGCACCCCAGACCCAGGTCTTCATGCACCTCTGAGCTGCATTTCCAACATGACCACAAAACCACATTTCCCAAAGCAAATGGCAATGCTGCTACCTCAGACGATGCACTTGCTCTGTGTAATATTTTCTCAAGTGAAAAGCTTGAGATATTAGCACAATTTCTGCTTCCAAGACACAAAACTTGCAACAAAATGCTGAGGCTGCCATTCCCACCCACAGAGCCCCAAAGCGCACCAAGATGTCTACCCTGGACACACAATTCCTGTGTTCATGCACACCATAGATATGACTACCATTCACTCATTGCTGAGCTATGCTGTCTTCTACAGTGTGGTCATACCACTGCACCTCTCTCAGCCTGCAGCTCGACATCTGCACGGTCTCCAGGACTTTTCTGCAAGCATGTGGTTCTTGGCATGGTGTGCAGGGCTTTTGCACAATTCTCTGCCAATTTGCACTCCCAACAGCAGCATACAGGGCACCCCAGGTCCTGCCGTTCTGGGGCATGGTGGGACTGGTCGTACAGCATGGCCGTTCTGCTGGGGCTGAAGTTGCATCATCGTGTTCAGGGGACCGTCCCTGCTAGAGAGGGGTTCCAGGGCGTCTAATGGTTTCCTGTGGAGTCTCATCCTCCTCACTGATTGGTCTGTGCTTGGGTTTGGATTTCTTCCGAGCTTTTCCTCTTCCTCCTCCTCCTCCTCCTCCACCTCCTTCCACAGTCTCATGAGCAGCTGATCTCAAACTCTGGGGGCAGCAGGGTGACAGGCACCACGGGCCTGGCTGTCCGTGAGCTCCATGAATTCTGGCATCTTCTGCGGAGCAGCTCCTCACTCTTGGGTGGACACTTCACCAGTCTTCTCACCTTTGGGGCTGCTTTGGGCTCTTGGTCAGGGTCTTACCCCCCAGGAGGTCCTGGGGAGGTTTCCATGTGGCTCTAGCTGCTGAGGAGCGGCTCTCATGTTTGGGTGCTTCCTCCACCTGGAGGGGATTTGTGTGCAACTGAGTCACCCACCTACTTTTTCTTCCCACATGGTGCCCAATTTTCCTGGCACTGATATGGGAGTCTGACCTGCCACAGTAATCATGGTGCCAACCCCTTGGGCATGCCTGACACAAGCCCACTTCCCATGTCCTGTTCTACTGTCCATGCATCCAGCTCAAGCCAGGACCTCCTCACACTCTGTTACTGTGGCCACCTGCTAAAATGGGCATGTGCCTTCCACTCTAGATGTCTGGTTTAGTCTCCCTGTTTCTGTATTTCTGTATGTTGTGGAATCACCTTGTAGGATTTTCTCTCTCTCTCTCTCTCTCTCTCTCTCTCTCTCTCTCTCTCTCTCTCTCACACACACACACACACACACACACTTATGCACACACTCACTTTCCTCATGGGGGCTTTATTGGTATTGATTTCAAGCCACCGATAACTCCCAGGAAAACTACCTACCTCGTGCACCTGCCAAGCCTCTCAGGCCATGTGTGGAATTCACTCTGAGTGTGATTCTGTTTCATTCCCGGGTGGCTTTGCCTGTCTTCCACAGATGGGTTGCATTTGTTTGTTACAGTTACCCTGCCTGAGGTCATGTTTTGATGTTTTGTACATGGTATCCCTTACATTTATTCTCCTCCTCTTTGCTGTCAGTTTATAGAAACACTGCTGCTTTTTTGCATATTGCCTGGAATACAAAAGCCTTGGAATTCTTGGGCTGGCATTGACAGTGCTGGACATTACTTGGATCTCCTCACTCAGCCAACTGTCCACTTCCTCCCAACCCTCCATCTGCTTTTCCCCATCTTTCCCACTGTCCAGCACCTCTGTCCTCGCTGGCCTGGGCGGGAACTGGTCCATGTCCCCCAGGTGTGCTGGGCAGCTGGTGGCTGCTTTCTGTGAGTGGAAGAGCACATCCTCTTTTGACATGCTATGGGCTTTTGTCCTAAGAGGAAGTTTAACTTTATCACACTCTTCTGGCATCCATGAAGAGAATTTGGCCTTCTTCCTTCAACGTGTGGCCCTGGGGAGTCACCTTGGTGGACCCAGTCCCTGGAAAGTCTCCCCGAAGGACTCCATGTCACTTGAGGGCCCAGCCACACCGATGCTCCTGCCTGCCAGGGCAGGTTCCTGGGGCACCAGTGGCAGCAGAAGGAGCCTGGCACCTCGCCCAACACCCCATCCCAAGAGGAGGAGCCAAAGACTGACGCCCCCCCCCCCGCCCCCCTCACGTTCTCTTTAAGCCAAAGCTTCAGTGGAGCCCACACCTCCTGCCCCAGCGCGCCCTCTCCTCAAGGAACCCTGCTTCCCCTCCTCCCTTGTAGCTCCATCATTTGCAAGCCTGCCTCACAACGTTGTCTGGTGGGGGCGGTCATTACTGTCCCGCCACGTGACATCATAATAGGTGGCTGTCCCAGGAAACAAAGCCCTCCCGAGACACGTCGCATTTACGTCGTCACAGACCAGACAGGAGTGGAATGGAGGGGGCAGGATAAACATCTGCAGACTGAGAAGAATGGTAACATTGTCCCCTCTTATTTCGGAAGCCGTGAGCGGTGCAGAAAGGGAATTTCTGTGCATGTGCGGGTGGATTAATAAGAACCCATTGAAATGCTAAGTGCAGGCTCCCCACACCCTCCGAAGAAGGGCAAGTCACCTCCAGGATCCTCCTGCGTGCCTGGCAGCAGGAGATGAAGGACTCAGGGGAGCTCCTGCCCTGAACCCTGAAGGCCAGAGAAGGGCACACAGCAAGTCACAAGAGCTCACATGTGAAAGACCCCACAGCCAGCAAGGTGGGGGGCACAAGCCCCGATCTCAGGGTCTCTGAACTTCTGTAATGCTACACCTCTATTTTGGAAAAAATAAATCCAAGGAATGTTCCACTACATGCAAAACACATATCCAGGCTGAAATTCCAGCTGCACCTGCTGCTGACATCTGCAAGTGGAGCTCACCTGGGACAAGGGGTGTTGTGAGTCTCCCCCAGCTGCCTAGGGGGTTGAGTCACCCACATAACGGGGGCTGGAGCCACAGGCAAAGACCTATGCATCAGGCTCCCTGACACATATTTGTTTTTAGGTGGCTGGGGCATTATGTGTCACTCCCACCCTCTGATAGTGGGCTATGAGTGACCTAGGCCACAGCCCCTGTTGTGGGCCCCATGTGGGGACAGCTGGGAGAAGCAAATATAGCCTGTGGCCCCTTCCTTCTTGCAATGAGCATTGCTCCTTGCTAGGAAGGTTTCCCACCAACAATGAAGACAGAAGTCTGCATTGTGGAAAGGGTGTCTCTGATTAGAAATATAAACAAAATGGGAAATCAGGCCCCTTGGAAGGCTGCTCCCCACATGACCTGTACCGATGGTGGGAGGAGGAACAGCCGAGCTCTCGAGAACCTTCATTTCCAGCTCCTGGTGAAGCACCCAGGCAGGTGCAGCACAGGGTCTGGAGCTGAGGTCCAGCATCTGTGCCCCATGGACTTCACTGGCTGCATCCGCAGTGTGAATATGACAAGACATTTGGAAAACAGCTACCTAGGCAACTGATTAGAAGAGATCCATATTTGTGGCTATTCCCGAGAAAAGGGATCCAATAGAATGTGGAAACTACCACAATGATAACATTAATATCACATTGCAAGCAAAATTTTACTAAAGACCATTCAAAAGCAACTGCAACAGTATATAGACAGGGAACTGCCAGAAAATCAAGCTGGATTTAGAAGAGGGCATGGAACCAGGGACACCATTGCTGATGTCAGATGGATATTAGCCAAAAGCAGAGAATACCAGACAGATGTCTATGTTTTATCAACTATGCAGAGGCATTTCACTGTGTGGATCATAACAAATTATGCATAACACTGCAAAAATTGGAAATACCAGAGCACCTAATTGGACTCATGAGGAATCTGTGCATAGACCAGGAGGCAGTGATTCAAACAGAACAAGGAAACACTGCTTGGTTTAGTGTCAATAAAGGTGTGCATTGGGGTTGTACCTCTTCAATTTCTATGCTGAGCAAATAATCAGAGAAGCTAGACTTTATGAAGACTGCAGCATCATGATTAGAGGCAGACTCATTCACAATCGGCATTATGCAGATGACCCAACTCTGCTTGCTGAAAGTAAAGAGAATTCAAACCATTTACTGATGAAGATGAAAGAACACAGCCTTCAGTATGGATTGTACCTCAACATCAACAAAACAAAAATCCTCAAAACTGGGTCAGTAAGCAACTTCATGATAAATGGAGAAAAAATTGAGGTTGTCCAAGATTTTGCTTTACTTGGTTCTACAATCAACAACCATGGAAGCAGCAGTCAAGAAATTGGGAAAAGCTGTTGCAAAAGATCTCTTTAAAGTATTGAAAAGTAAAAATGTCACATTGAAGATTAAGGTGAGCCTGACTCGTGCCATGGTATTTTCAGTTGCATCATATGGTTGTGAAAGCTGGACACTGAATAAGGGAGACTAGAGAAGAATTGATGTTTTTGAATTATGGTGCTGGAGATGAATATTGGATATACCATGGACTGCCAAAACAACCAACAGATCGGTCCTAGAAGCGCAACCAGAGTGCTCCTTGGACACAAAGACAGCTAGACTGCATCTTGTGTATTTGGGACATGTAATCAGGAGGGACCAGTCTCTGGAGAATGACATCATGTTTAGGAGAGTGGCAGGTCAATGAAAAAAAGGAAAACCCTTAACTAGATGGATTGACACAGTGTCTGCAACAATGGGCTTAAACGTAAATCAGATTGTGTGCCTGGCACAGAATCAGGGAGTGTTTGGTTCTGTTGTACATAGGGTCGCTGTGAGTCAGACTTGATTTGATGGCATCTAATAACAACCACATCACACCTGGTAGTTATGCCTAACTTATTCTCTTTATTAAAAAGAATATCAAATAATGTTTCATTCTGCACTTTGTTGAAGATTAGCTGTTTCTGGCCCTGCCATGTGACCATGCATGGTGTCTCTCCCTCCCCACCAGGGCTGGCGCCGCTTGGGCTGTATTGAAGCCTCATCTGTCCTTCCTCCAAGGGGTCGGGAGCCTCGCTGTTGTGTGAGCCATGCAGATGTTGCTCCCCGAGCAGAAGTGAGACGTGGTCATGCTCTACACCTGGCACCTGGTGTTACTGAGCCTGCAGTGCTCAGGCATCCGCCCAAGTCCTAAGAAGAGGCAGTGAGGAGGGTAGACACTGCAGGAACTTGTGTACACACACACACACACGCAAGCTGGCACTTACACATACACGCACATGCTGACACCCACACAGGCATGCTCTCGAGTGCACACGCAGACACCTGCACACCCACACACGCACGCTCACAAGCACACGCTTGGGTGCTCACACCTAAATGCCTATGAGCCCTCTGCAATTTCCACTCCAAGGCCTGACTCTGGAACAAAGCCTAGGGAATCGAGCCTATCAGGGCAGGCTGGGGCGGGGTGGGGGTTGCCCCAGTGGACCCCAGGGAGCTGCCTGTACTGTCAGGCTGGCTATTAACACAGGTTGTCAGCCTTACCTGAGCCCGGCCACCCGGACAGCTGAGATTGCTTTTGGGAAAGGCAGCGGGTCCAAGTCCCTATTTTAATTTTTTAGAAACCACATTAATGAAGGGTTTCAGGAACTAAGCAGAGCCTGGACTCCCAGTGGCCCCCACCTGGAGAAGAGGCCCTGGCCACTCCACTGGCTGAGGGAGGACAGGGCTATCCCACCAACCCTAGTGAGTGGCCGCTGACTCCAGCTTTGTCCCTGGCCTCCTTCTGCCCAGGTGTGTGGCCACTGGGCAGGTGTTCAGCACCCCAAGTGCAACGTGAAGCAGTAGCTTCCAGTGGAGGCCACACTCCACATAGTCACACATGCAAGAACGGGCACCTGGGGAGAGGGGCCCCGCATCAGAACAGTCACACATGGGGTTCGGGGGCAGGGATGCACATCAGAACAGCCACTCCACTGCCAAGTGGGAGGCACTCACGGCATTGCTGCTGCCACCCGTGTCCTGGCCTCTTTGTTTCTGGCATGTGCCATTTGGTGCCACTTGGCAAGGCTGCCAAAGCCCTGCAGTCTGGCCTGGCCCTGCAGAGGAGGTGCTCCAGCCTCTAACCCCGGGAGAGGGTACAAGGAGGTGGCTCTGTGCTCAGCAGTGGAAGATCTGGGCATCCCGGCCACATACCTGACCTAGATGCCCTTTGCTCAGCCCTGAGGATGAGGCAGGGATGGGGTCTGTGTCGATAAGAAACCCTGTGTGAGGGCAGGCCTCCCCAAAAGCTGAGTCCCAGGAAGCAGGCTGCATCCGAAGGCTGGCCAGACCCAGGTCTGAAATAAGGGTCCAGGGAGGCGTGGCCAGGGTGGCCAGCAGCCCTTCTTCCTCTGGGACTGGCCAGATGCTGAAAGGTAACTGTTTACTAATGATAATCAAGGACAACCCACTTGGCTGATAAAAACCCTAATCAAGATTTTTTTTAAAGCATGAGTTAAAAAGGCACAATTTAAGTTAATAGATAGCAAATTAAAATGCTGCTGAGTAATCCTTTGGAAAATCATTTTCTGAATTCAAGATCAGTGACACTGGATTAGCCTAATTCATCTGGAACTTGCTGATTTGGGTTTAAGGGGAGGTCAGTTTCCTTGTTAACTGATCATGTTGTGTCCAACAGCAACTTCACAGGCAGGGAGAGACCTCCTCCAAGTTGATATTCATGGGGCTGAGGTCCTGAAACCCACTGACCACACCCTGGGCAGCAGCACCTGAGCCATGAGGTATCCAAGCCCTGGTTGCTCTTCCTCCCAGGACTTCTCTCTGGATGAGGTGTGCATTTATGGCAACCCTAACCACAGAGGTGAGGCCCCCAGTGGGTTTGGCTGGAGAGGCCACGATTAAGGAATCAGTGAAGCCTTAGTGCAACCCCACCTGATGTGGCCCCAGGGACAAAGGCTGCTCCTCAGGGCATCACTTTGTGTGAGGAAAGGAGCTCTGGGTACGTGTCACTGACACAAACATCTCTATTCTGTGGCCTCAGTAGGAGCCACAGTTTCCCCACTGAAGCAGCGCTGGGGTACTGATGTGCACAGTGGACCAGGTGTGGCACCCTCCCACCCCTGTGCTCCCCACCTCTGTGGACTTGCAGTTTTAACTGGGAGCATTTGCCATGGGTCTCTCCTGGTTATCATTAACTCAGTACATGTAGTACATGAAGGTCAGCAGGACCACAAGCTGGGGCTGCCTGAGGCAGTGGACTAGAGGCCCACTTGCCCCGTGTGGTACAGCCAGCCCCTTCCACGCTGGCCATTCCAATGGGTGTGCACCAGCATCCTGTCATTCTGCTGTGCATTTCCTTGGCTGCCAGTGGTCTCAAGCATCTTCTCATGTGCCTACTGAGCCCCGGTTCAGCTTTGCTGTGAAGTGTCTGTCCAAGTCTTCCACCTGTTTTTAGTTCCACAATCGTCTTTTAGTTCCACAATCATCCAGGCTGAAGGAAGCAGTCATGCGCTCTAGAAACAAGGCCTTTGTCAGATCCAGCCCTCCTTTTCCCAGCTTGTGACTTGTCTTTTCACTTTCCTAAAGATGGCTTGTTGCTCTAGGAAAAGCTGTGGCAAAAGATCTTTTTAGAGTATTGAAAAGCAAAGATGTCACATTGAAGATGAAGGTGCGTCTGACTCATGCCATGGTATTTTCAGTGGCATCATATGGTTGTGAAAGCTGGACATTGAACAAGAGAGACAGAAAAAGAATTGATGCTTTTGAGTTGTGGTGCTGGAGACGTCTATTGAATATACCATG
>VMDO01009182.1:20810-79095 GCA_007922755.1 Pedetes capensis | reverse complement strand
GTTAAAACCCCAGTTCCTCCCATTTGTAGCCGTGTGACCTGTGTCTAAGCCCTTGTCGCTCTGTGCACGGAAGGGAGATGTAAATGGTGCCTGCCTCGTGGTTCTCTGTGGGATTTTGTAAGCTCCTGCCGGTTCCAGCGCTGGTGCTGGTGCTGCTTCATGAAGGGGAGCTGTTGTCCAGCCCCGCCTCCCTTAGCCTCTGCCTCCCCTGGTGGTCCGTAGGGAAGGGTGAGAGGGTGGGATCATTGACCTTTCTGTGCTGAGAGCGGCTCTGCTGCACCCACCACCGCCCGGCACAGCCCCGCTAAACTAACTCAGCCCGAAGTAGGTGTTGGTGTGCATTGCCCTCCTCCGGCTTCTTCCCACCCTCCATGTTAATGCTGGCAGAACAAGCCCAGGCCTTGTCCGCCCATGAACCACCCCACTTATATGCAGGAGAAAAGGAGAAGAGGGAGAAAAGCCAGCCTCTTTGATAAGCTGTGATATGAACTCCGGCAGAACCCAGCAGCTGTGATCTTTACAAGCCCGCTTCTGTGCTGGGAAGTAGCAAGTCTGCAGACACTCCACTCTGCCTGCCAGCGCGGCCCTGTGGCCAGCCTCTTTTGGCTTCATCAGCTGTGCGCTTTTCCCCTCCTCTTCCTCCCTGCTGCCTTGCAAAGAACACTGGCCAGAGAATGCTTTCATTTTTAATGAGCCCCTGTGTGCTGTGAATGCGAGGCTGTGACCCAGCCGCCCAGTGGATGGTCGATGAGTCTCAAGCTCGCTGCCCCTCCAGGGAAAGGGGTACTCCTACGATGAGGCGGGTGTCCAGAGAGGATGAGCCAGGGCCCAAGTGGAAAGGAGGAAGCAGTCAGGGGACTTTCTTCCTGAGACCCCAGCCCAGAGACACCCCGCGTGGGGCTTCTGGTTCATTCTGGTCCTGCCCTCACCCCCTGATGCGGACAGGCATGGCAGACTACCCAGCAGATGCTCAGTCCGTCCGTCCGTAATACCTGCCCCTAGGAATATCGTGCCCCGCCCAGTGTCCTGGGTTTGTGTGAGAGCCTTTGAGTCAGGGAGAAGGAGAAAGGTGGAATAGAGAGTTGATTGGCCACGGAGGTGGGTGGTGGGGCCTGGCAACCACTTGAAACCGGGCTTGTTTGTAATTGTGGGGATGAGGGAGGAGGGAGTCAGGAAGCAGCTCTTTGATGGGGTAATTGGGAAATCCCACTCTGCTGGCCTTGGACAATGTGCAGGCCATGTGGGCTGACCCGCCTCACACTCTAGCGTCCTCACGTGCCTCCCAGTTTCTGCAGTCCTTGTGCCTGGGGACACCCTTCCCCCAGCCTGTGAGTCTTTGTGATGCAACCTCACCTGGGTAGGGACATTACAGGGCCCCCCCCCAAAGCCCATTGTGCTAATGCTAAGGGAAGCCAGAGTAGAGTGAAGTGCCCCAGTTAAATTGGCATTTCAGAAAAGTGTGCTTTGCCCTAGGCCTCAGCTTCCAAGAGTAGTCTGAGAGGTCCCACTCCACTCTCTTCCTGTCATCCCCTTAATGGATCGTGTTTATTTGCTCAGAATAAAAATAAATTGCTGTGGCAAGCACGCATCAAACTGAGTCTACCTGCTAGAAGAGGTCCTGATCCTCCCAGCCAGAATGCAGACAGGTTTTGACCTTTGGTTAGTGTGCAGCCATATTGATTGGGTCTCCGGCTGAGGGAAGAAGACAGGACATTGAGCAGGGCTGGAGGAATTCTTCTGAGTGATGTCTTCCTTCCCTCTCCGAAGAAGCATCTCTTCTTGGCAGCTTTAATTAAGGTCTGCTCCTTGTGTGACTCTTCTGGAGCTTTCCCCAGCCTCGCCGCCTCCTCCTGCCCCCAACACCACAGTGCCCAGGGCTGGGATGCTTTTGTTTCAATGCAAGACAGCAAAAAGGAGTGTGGGGCAAAAGCCATTCTGCACTCGCAGCCCTTGGCTCCTGCCTTCTGCTCTCCTAACCGGTGGCATTGCTGTGGGGATGGGAGGAGCCACGAGGCCCAGGCTGACACACAGAAAGGGTTGCCGGGGAGAAATGTCACACCCTCCAAAGTAGAAAGATGGCCTGTGATGGGTAGAATGCAGGGACTGTGACTCAGGGCAGAGGCACCGGCATCCCCTCACCCCAGAACCACGGGAGATGGGACATCCCTGCTCCTCACTGACCCAGGAGTGGCTGCTGGCCTTGTTCTGCCTCCTCCAAGCACCCCCACACTGTCATGCACCCGGCGCTCCCGGAGAGAGGGCTGTCTTTCTTCTGGAAGATGGGAACCACATGCAGCGGGCCTTGTTAGGCCAGGCTGGGATTAATTAGGTGCTCCTGGGGCCTGCGGGGAGGAGCGGACCGCTGGACAGGGGGAGTCCTGCACAGCACGCTGTGAGAGCACCCACGCTTCAAAGGGCAGCGCCCCCGTGTTCTGAGGGTGCTTTCACTGTGAACAGGGATCTCAAGGCTAGAGACCATGGGTGAAGCTTGGCAGGGAGAGACCGTGTGTCCTTCAGGGTGACCCCTGTCACCACGGCCCAACCAGCCAAGCTCCACCAAGCCAGCCGTTTGTTTCTGGGAGCCCCTGTTGGGGAGGGGAGAAGTGAGCGCAGCTGGGTGGGAAAGCTGGCCTCCATGCCACCCCACAGGCCAGCCACTCCCCACCTCCTGGGCATGGCACCTGCCTGGCCCCTTTCCAGCCTCCCACCCCAAGCACTCTGTGGTCCACACACCTCAGAGGCATCAGCCCCACAGCCCATGGAGCTCAGGCAGCTGGCAGGACTGGGGGCAATTGTCAGGAACCGTGTTAGGGGCAGAGAACTAGGTAACAAATTCCTTCCTGAAGCTTGAGAGCTTGTTTCCAGATGGAACCTGCAGTGCTCTCGGGATCTGTGTATATTCTACCTAAGGATGCCAGGAGACTTGGAAAGTTTTGACACTGGCAAGGGAGACAGCTTGGTGAATTAGCAAGTAGCTAAAATGTATCATAATGTAGCATTTTTTTAAAAACTTAGCACCAGCTTTGGAATTGGCCCCTAGAAGTCATTTTCTATCTTCCTGGCTCCTTTGGGGTAGGGCAGCATCTGCCAGGCCAGACATGTAGTGTCCTTAGTTTCCCAATGTCCGTAAACTCCTTCGGGAAAGGCAGCTGCGGGGTGTGTCCTGTCCATCCATCATACTGCATTTTTCAGGAAGCTCTTCCTTTTGTCCTAGTATCACTTCCGGGGGCTGTCCCTGGAGACCCCAGTGAGGCTCTCTCTTCTCCACCCTCAGGTGATTGCTTTTAGAAATAACCCCAGAGATCCTAGAACCCCCACAACCTAGGCTTTGACTTCAGAAATATGTGTAGGGTAGTTTCTCCTGTGTGCGTTTGTGAAAGGCCCTCCAGACCAGCTGCCCCTTCCACAGAGGAGAGGTGCCATCTTGGAGCATAGGCAGTGGTAGCCCTCAGAGGAGCCATGATGCTGAAGTCCACCTTGGATGGCAAGTATAGGGGACAGTCCACAGGGAAGGCCACATGCCTCTTCCTAACCCAGGCTAGGACAGTCTACCAAGTAGGCTCTTGGGATCTCACATGGACAATGCAACTTTGTATAAAAGTTTATTGCGTCCACTCTCAGGCAGTTGTAGGCTTTGGGCCTGTTGCTGTTGTCTTGACTGTTGCATCTTTCGAATGTCCCTATAGCAACTAAGCATTTGCTCCCACCTCCCTCACCTCTAGTATTGGGGTGTAATCTGCAGGGGTTCTCCGTAGCCAACCAGAGACCTCTAAGCTAAGGTTTCCCCTACCAGGCCTGGGGTCTTTCATGTGAGGAAGGGAGAGTCATGGCCAGGACAGCAAGACAGGTGTGATGGGAAGCCCCTGCTGTGAGCACTGGCACAGGGGCTCGCAGACCAGTGCCGAGTCCACTAGCCCAGAATCCACAGCTGAAGGGGCCCAGTGAAGTCAAGTGAAGTCAAGTTGTCCCCCCCAGGGAGGTGCAGTAGCTGTTCCACATCACATGCAGAGCAGGCCTGGGACAGGTGTCTCCTGATTCCCTTACACCTAGGCAGGACCCAGAGACAGCCTCAGTCTTCATTTGGAGGAAGCTGTGTTCTCTCATGGCATTCCTCTTGTGCCCCAGGTTGTTAACGCACAGAACAGTCTCCCCAGAGACCCTTCCTGATGTCACCTCCTCTAACCAGGGCTCTTCTCCCTGTCTGGCTTGCTCCCACTGGCAAGAAGTGGACCGCTAGTTAATCTGTGTCCTTGCCTGTGTGCCCTCTGGTCCCACAGCTCCTCCATACCAGCCCATCCCGTGCGAGCCTGCTTCTGATCTGTTTTGCCAGTGTTACCTTCTTGGACCTCTCTGGCACCGTGACAGCGAATGCCTCCCTTGGTTGGAATCTCCCTGACGGTTGCTCAAGAGGATGTGCCTCACTGGCCCCCTTCCTCCCGGGATTTATTTCCTCCCGGTTTATCACTGTCGCTCACATCCTCCACATTTGGCAACTCTCATTTTGAGGATGAGCTGATGGTGAACTTAAGTCAGCTCTGATTTTTTTCCTAGTCCTCCATCCAGGACCCTGTGAGGTGTATTTTGAGCCTAGTCTCTTACTCTTGCTTTTTGGAAGCTGCTTCCTCAAGGGTAACATTTTGTGTCTCTTTTTCTGCACCCTTAGAAGAGGTGCCACATGTGCTACGCCCAGCCCCTGCCCCAACTCCAGTCCCACTTATCTCTTCATTTCACCTTCTGCTTTGTCACCAGTAAATTCTTGACTTCAAATGGGCCCTTCTAACCCCAGATTGCTATTCACATATATAGTCCTTCCCCAGTGAAGGAGAACCTTCATCCAAACCTCTTTTATCAATCCTAGCTTCTTTTGAGCCACCTTAGGTTTGTGGCATTCCTCTGTGTGGACTGTAGCAGCAGTTCACACTTCCATAGAGAATTCCACCACATGAAGATGCCATGATAGATTTCTCTCTTGTAGTAGTGATAGGCATGTGGATTATTTTGAGTCTGGCATTGTTATAAATAATGCTGCTGTGAACATTCTCTTGCGGGTCTTTTGGGGTACATATACACACATATCTGTTAGGTGTAAAGCTGGAAAATGCAGAATTGGCAAGTGGACATGCATTCATAGCCTTGAGAGATAACTGTCCAGAGTGCTTGCACCAACTTCCGCTCCCATCAGAAACGTAAGAGAGTTCCAGTTGTTCCATATCCTCCACAACAGTTGGTATCATCAGTCTTTGATTTTAGCCATTCTGGTAGGTGTGTAATTTTAATTCACATTTCCCTAAACATTAATGAAGGGGAACCTTTCATAGCTTATTCACCTTTTAAATATCCTCGTGATGAGTCTAGTCATATCATTTTTCCATGGAGTTTTTAGTGTTCTTCTTATTGATTTGTGGGCATTCTTTGTATATTTTGGATTCAAGTCTTTCCCAACTGTGTATACTCTAATTATCTTCTCCTACTCTGTGGCATGCCTTATCACTGTTAATGATGTCCTTTGTTTTTGTCTGTTTGTTTGCGGTACTGGGGATTGAACCCAGGGCCTTGCACATACTTTGCAAGTGCTCTACCACTAGGCTGTGTCCCTAACCTCTTTTTAATTTTTTATCCTGAGACAGGGTCTTGCTAAATTACACAGGCTGCCCCTAGCCTTGAACTCGCAATTGTCCTGTCTGTCTCCTGAGTTGTTGGGATTACACTTGTACACCCCGTGCCTGGCTGTCCTTTAGCCCAAATGATCAGTTTTCATTTATATTTGGCTTGTTTTTGGTTGTGGGGCTTTTTCAGGGGATTCGGAGTTCCTGGGAAAATACCCATAGAGCTGCCCATTCCTGGTTGATGTTAAGCATTCCCGCTGAGAACACTCACCTAAAACTCCGAGACATTATTTCTTAGCTCTGGCCAGTATCTCAAAGACCACCTAGTCCATCAGCCTCATTGTTTCATTCTCTTCCAAGTCACAGATACGTGACCACCACACCATGTGGCTATCACATCCCTACAGATCATGGTCCAGGGGCAAGCTCTAGTTGGCTGGGACAGGGTCATATGTCCCTGGTGGGGACAGCAGCGGCAGGGGTAGGCTGTGAGGTCCTGCAAGTGACAGTCCTACCAGATCCCACACAGAGTAGGAAGCAACAGCTCTTCAAAAGAAAGGGGCTGGGGGCTGTTCTTACCAGGAACTGCAGGCGTTCCAGATGGGGGCCTGCCACGTGGCTGCCTTGCTGAACACAGTTTTCTTTCTGTACATTCTTGTAGTGCCTCACATATACTAAGTGCACACTATAGTTTCCTTTTTGGCAGTGCTAGGGATCAAACCCAGAGCCTCCTGCATGCTGTGCAAGCACTATACCGCTGAGCAGAGTACCCTCACCCCTGCAGAGTACGGTTTTCTTAAGTGAAAAATGAAAGCCAAGACTATCACTATCTCTTGCTCTTTGTGAGATTAAATGAACTAGCATATGGAAGGTGCACAGCAGAGAGGTGGGGTGTGGTGACTAGAGTAAGTGACAGGAGCAACCACAGGGTAACTGCAGTGGGAGCATGAGCCACGGAGGGCCCAGGCGGTGGATGGGAGGTCACAAGACTGGGCCCATCATCCCTCACCGCCTCTGCTTCTCCCTTGGGCTCCGCTACTGGGAAGCAAGGGTTCTGAGGCTGACTCACTTTTCTTTTTTCTGGAAAAGGTAAGAGAAAAAGCCATTGAGCCAATGAGTCTTCATTGTTGCTGTTGTTAGGTGCTGTCAAGTCAGCGTCCAACTCATAGTGACCGTACATACGATAAGTGAAACACTATTGATAGTGCTTCTCTAGCTATAGGATTTTCAATGGCGGATTGTTTTTTGGAAGTGGTTTGCCAGGTCCTTCTCCCAAGCCTACAGCACCTGGTGTTCCCAGGTGGTCTCCCATCCACGTACTAACCAGGCCCAACCCTGCTTAGCTTCCAAGATCTGATGGAATTGGACGCCACAGGGGTACTGCTGCAGGTGCCATTAAACAATCCTAAACCCCAGCCCCTCCCTTCCTCTGCCCCAAATCCTGGCTTTGTTTAGGGCCTGGCTGGTCAAGACTAGCTGGCACATGACAGAAAACCAATTCTCAGCTTCAGGTTAAAAAAAGCAAAGTTAGTATACAGGTGAGGACAGGGTCACAATCCAAGGCTAGAGCCACTTCCTGTCCCCATGAGGAGGTCCCCCTCTTCCCACATGCACAGCTAGCTACTCTTCCTCACTCAGCCACAGTCTTGCACAGGCCACCAGCTGTGTGGCAAGGTGGCTCACTTCCATCCTCTCAGCACCCCAGCCTTCCGCAGCTGTCCTGTGCCCATCCTCGGGTGCCCACCCTTGGACATGGGGAGGAATAGTTCTTTGTAGAACCAGAATCCAAGGCAGTGGCCGATGGAGAGGCCGACTTAATGGTCTCCACTCTACTGTCTGGGTTCAAATGCTGAGGGCCACCATGGTGCTGTCAGGAGTGACTCTCACCTCCCAGCAGGCATGTCCCCTGTTCCTCCAGGAGGGCAGGGCATAGTGAGGCAGTATGTGTGACCCAGCAGCCTTCCCAGAGGCCACAGGGGAGCAGGTAGTGAGCGGGAGCCCATGGGCTGAGGAAGACTGGAGGCTTTCCACCCAGGCCCTCCTGTATGGCTTCCTTTGCTAGCACGCCTCCCGAGGGAAGCCCCAGGGCCGCGATTGAGGAGACCAGGAAAGTCTCAGTCAGACAGTGGGCAGAAGGGTCCTTAAGGATCAGCCAGGAGGAAACTGGGGTGCTCGTTTCTAGTACCTCCTTCCTGTGCCCTTTGTTTGTGTGGAGGCTGCGCTGGCCCCATGTGGGCCAGCCTCCTCAGTCCTGAGAGGGCATTTCAGATGTGGTATGGTGACAGCATTGTAGAGGGGGCTGTTGGGGAGTCTGTGAGGAGAGCTCACCTAGCTAGAGACAGGGTCAAAGATTCTCTCACCACAGCGATCCACCCCAAGAATAATTTCCCAGGGTGCCACGGACGTGCCAGGCTCCACGGTGGCCACGGGCACACACAGGGGGAGAGAGCTGTGATTCCTGCAGGCACCAATGTTGCTGTCCTGTGGGGCTAGCAGACAAGTGATGAGTCAGAAATGTGCAACCCAGGGTCGTGACCCCTGCTCTGAAAGAAATGCTGGTCCTGGTGGTGGTGTGCTCCGGGTTCAGGCCAGCGGGAAGGGGGTGCCCCGCAGATCCGCAGAGCCGGGAGGCTGTGACCTGGATCCGATGTTTCCTCAAAGCATGAAAGTGCCCTAGTTTCCCTCTCCTCAGGCTCTGCTGAAGCTACGCCAAGAAATGGCTTTTAAATGCTGCCTAAAGTGTGGTTTGGAGCCAAAAATCTATACAGCCAGTGCATTTGTGACCTTGTCGAAAATGCTTACAGAGGAAAATTAAGGAATGGGATTTAGGATTTTTTTTTCTTTCCTTTTTTTAAATTAAAAAAAAATGCCATTTGGTCTGTCCCCATTCCTACCCCCATCCCTTTCCCGCCTGCCAACCTGACTGCAACCTCACGGCGCTCCTGTCTCCATGCATGCGTCCACACCCTCCCCATCCCCAGTCCCTCCCATCCCCCATGTGTCAGTAATGAAAAATACTAAGTAGGTAGAAATAAGGAGCCCGGCAATAGGCCTGGAAATTAGGCCACAGCTGTCAGGCCGGGCACCAGCCCTTGCATCTGAGATGGAACTGCCAGGGGCACGTGCTCAGCCCCTGCCCATAAGGATGCAGGAGGGTCTCCACCTGGTCCCCGGGAGGACACTGCCACTGTGCTGCCCTATGGAGCACCAAGCTGCCATTGGTCCCTGAGTACCTGCCCTGTGTGTCCAGCAGGCCCAGTGTCCACTAGCGGGAACACCACAGTGGGCAGAGCTGGTGGCTGCCCCCGGGATTAGTCACAGTTACAAGTGGGCACATCACAGCATGATATGCTCTGTGAGTGCAGATGGGGTGGGGGTGGCGGGCACAGGAGCAGAGGGTCCTAAGCTGAGCCATGAGCCATCTAGCTGGGGTGGGGGAAGGAGTTTCTGATCCTTCGTGCTCAGAGCGGGGGTGGGGGGTGGGATGTCAGGTCCCAAGCCTACTGAGCGGAACACAGAGGAGCCTGGGCTCCTGTACCCAGTAAGGCACTGAAGGGCTAGATCTGGTTCGGAAAACGCCCTGCATCTATGTGGGTGCCGCAGTCCCCAAGAGGAGAAGCTATCGCTGACGCGAAGCTGCCCTGGAGCCTTTTGGGTGGGCTGTAGGTGTGCACGAGGCCAACCTGGAGGTGACTGGCCCCCAGTGACCCACCTGGCTCCCAGAGCTTCCAGTGGGGTGGAAGGGATGTGCACCCGGGACACCAGAGAAGAGCTGAAGGAGCCAGGGGAATGGAACCCTCACTCACGCGCTGTGACAGCTGTAGCCTTCCCCCTCCACCTCTGGCGTTAGCCTCATAACACCAAAGGCTGCTTAAGGTGGTAGCTCAGGCAGCTTGCTTGGCAAGGGGTCTAGCTGGTACCTCATTCTAGAAAGTTCTGTGCTCGTGGGACAGGCATTTTAAAAACATGCTGTCTGACTTAAGTTTAAAACCTTCTCCATACCCCAGAAATCGCTGCCCAGATTCGTGTAATTCCAGGGATTTTGGCTCGGTTGGTTCATTTCAGGGGCCTGTGAGTTCAGAAGACTTGCCTCACCCACTCACTTCTCCTGAGGAGAGTCTATTTTTGCCTTCCTCTCCCGTAAGCTAGGACCCTCCTTCCTGGATGGATGAAGGCCACCTTCCGCTTTCCTGAAGGAGCCCCCTACCCACCTCTGTTGGAAGCCAGCCCCTGACAGTTGGCGGGTCCTGGAGTTCCCCGCTCCCTCCTTCCCTCCCTCCCTCCCTTCCTTGTTGCCCTTGAAGCCTGAGTGACTGCCTCAGCCCAGCTCCCTCTGCTTCTCCCAGGCCCCCTAGTAGCACAGTAATTGCTTTCTCAGATCTTCAGCTGTGTGCCCTGTCTGGCCTTCTAACCTTTGGCAGACCTGTCTATGATCTTTCGCCTCTGGGGAGCCCTAAAGGAGAAAGATGATGGAGAAATTCCTCCTTCTTCCTCTCTCTTCTTAGACAGCAAAACCATCTTGTGCCCCTGCCACCCACTTCCAACCCCTGCCACCCAGGGTCCTGCTCCCCTCAGGATGGTGCCCTGGACATGGTATCATTGCAAAGGACAGGCTCAGGGAGCTTGCGAGTGTTACCTGTATGTTCTGTCTCCAGCTCAGCCCCAGAGGTGAGTATCTGTAGGCAGCAGCTCTCACTGAGCCTGCTGACCAGTGGCCAGGCAAGAAAAGGCAGCCATCAGAGATGCACCCACAGACCAAGCTCCAGGCCAGGAGAGGAGAGACCAAGGGAGCAGGGGCAGCTCAGAGCACCAGCACCATTAGACCCACAGTAGTGCCACCTCGAAGGGACACCTCCCTGGGATGTCACCTCCTGTGGCCTTATGCTGTGATTGTTCCCACCTACCATCCATCCCTCTTTCTCACTCTTGACTTGGCTCTGTCCTACCCCTCAGAAAAGATATCTGTACAGGACATTTGTACCTTTATACTTGTTGTTGTTGTTATTGTTGTTGTTGTTGTTAGGTGCCATCAAGTTGGTATCCAACTCATAGTGACCCTATATACAACAGGCAAAACACTATTGTCAGTGCTTCTCGGCTATTCATAGGGTTTCCAAGGGCAGATTGATTTTGGGGAGTGAGTTGCCAGGTCCTTCTCCCAAGCCTACAGTGTCAGGTGTTCCCAGGCGGTCTGCCATTCAAATACTAACCAGGCCTGACCCTGCTTAGCTTCTGAGATCTGACAGGATCTGATGCCACAGGGCCATAGCTATAGGCACCTTTATACTTATATGCCTGTAATCCCGGTGACTCAGGAGACCGAGGAAGGAGGATTGCAGATTCAAGGCCAGAGGCAGCCTGCGTAATTTAGCAATACCCTGTCTCGAGGTAAAAAAAATAAAATATAAAGGGCTGAGGATGCAGATCAGTAGTAGAGCACTAGCAATGTATGCACAAGGCCCTGGGTTCAGACCTGGGTTCAGATAGCAAACAAACAAACAAACAAACAAATGGGAGAATGCATTGCATGAGACAAAAGTGATACTTAAATAGCACCCAGAAGGGCAGCCTTCCAGGGCCAAGCTGTGGTCGTGTTTAGGCTCTCAGATCTCACGCTGCTGGCAGCAGCATCACACCGTAATAGCCAGGCCATTAGTGTGAGGTGCTGTTGCTGCTCCAAGTGAAGACGGGGGCTTCGTCTCCATTGATAAGGCTTTCCCATGTCGTGATTCTATTTCAGGAGAAAGCCTCCCCCTGTAGTAGGCACTCCTGCCTCTGAGTGGAGCCAGGCTTTTTTTTCCCTACTGTATTATGCTAATCACTCCTTGCAAACAGGCAGACTTTGTAGGAGGTTTGCCTGGTTTTAGATGAAACATACGCCTTTGAAGCAAAGAGCCACAGTAGCTAAAAATACCTTTTCCCGGCTGTTGATCCTCTCATTTGTAAAATGCATGTTTCCATTGTTAAATCTGCAGCAGCCCCTCTCGGGAGAGAGAGGGAGGGAAGCTCCACTGAGCCACCATGCCTCCAGGCCAGAGCCCCACCGCCCACTAGGGAGGCGATGCCTTCCAGAAGCCCAGCATGGGCTCTGCGCTGCTGCGTTTCCATGAAGGTGTTCAGGACAATCTCAAATATATGGGAGTCTAAAGAGTTTTTTCTTTATGGTTTTAAAACATTGAAATCACATAAACTGAAAATTGAAATAGTGGGGAGGAACATAGTGTAGGATGTAAAAGACCCTTCACCGTCCCTAAAGGAGCTTTTGCCGTCAGATTCAAGAATTTCCTTCTAAAACATTTCCTGTGCGTTTATAAATGTAGGGCTTCGTTTGGTTGCGGTTTTCCAGCAGTGTATTCTAGACTCAAGCCGGCCTTGGTTTCACCCCTCAGTGTCTCTGAGCAGGGGACACCTCCCTCAGGACCCTGACCATGCTCATCAGCCGCTGCCCTCCCGTCTGGGCCAGAGCCCAGTGAACTGGGAATTTTCCCCCTGGTGGAGGCTGCCACACCCAGGCGTTCGTCTCTGAGAGACCAAGATCGTGGGGGAAGGGGAGCCAGTCCATCTCCTGCCTGTACAAGCTCTGCTAAGGGGGCTGGTCCTTAACCAGGTCCTGGGACTTATCCCTCAGTGTGACTGCCAAGGACACCTCCTGCCTGGGGCTCTTTGTCGTTCTCACCCATTTAATCCGGGGAAGATCTCCTGGGCTGGCAAGGAACGTTTGGATGAAAAGCCTATTTCATGCATCTTAAAATTCCCTGAAAGTGACTGCTCACAAATGGAATCTGTCCAGCCTCCTGCCAGGTGGTGGAGAAGGGTACAAAGAAGACAAAACCCCCCTTCTATTTAGCCACCAACACCTCAAGTGGTCCTGTCCGTGCTGTCTTTGTCCCACCGCATGAGCTGTGCTCTGCTGTCCTCCCTGCCCCTTTAGACCCTGAATTTGTTACCGTTCTCCAGGAGGCCCTGCAGGGCAGCCGCTCTGCTGTTTGCACTCCACTGCTCATAGCGGGTATTAGTGTTTGACTTCCCTTCTGTTTTCCACTGCTTATCTCAGTGCCCTTTAAGTGGATGCTTATAAAGAGGAACGGAAAAACCACCTCAGTCCATAAAATTTCACAGAAGCCTCGGATGAAAGCTGAGAGGACCAGGGAGGCTCTGGTCATTCTGGCTCTGAATTGGGGGACTGTCATCATCTGTGGACGTCAGATGAAGCCAGAAAGGCAGGAATGGCATGTGCCAAGCGCAGCGGCTGGCAAGCTGAGCTTCCTCCCCCAGGGAGGCTGATGGTACAGGAGTGGAGACCAGCCATGAGGCTGCCAAGAAAGAGCCCTCGGTAGGTCTTGCCTCAGTTGGTCTGTTTCCTCCTGGTTGAGCGGAGGAAGTCAGGGCTGTGCATAGTGGACAGAGCCCAGAGCAGAGGGTGAAGGGCCAGGCAGAAACCAGGACCCGGGGCTTGGGGAGGTGAGAGTGAGGCCTTCCACCTGGAGCTCCTGGCAAGGCTGAGCCCAGGCTCTGTGGCTGCACAGCCTCTGCATGCAGCTGCCTGGGCTCTGCTCAGGTGGGCAATGGCGTGATCCCGGGGACAGGGCACCCATCATTCTGTTCGGGGGCTGTTTCCCTGGCAGTATCAGCCTTGGGTTCAGAGCAGCAGCTTTGACGGCGTTTCCCGGGGTACTCAGAGTCACTATATAGAGACCTCCCTGCCCTGAACCTTTGAAACTGCTGGTAAATTCCCCAAGGACACCCTTGGTGCCCGGAGCATCAGCCTGGAGGGAGTTGGGGGCAGCGATCCTCTGCCCAGTAAGCCTCTGCGCCATCCTCAGGTAATTCCAGCCTAGCAGCAGGCTCAGAGGTCCCTCAGGTCAGTGGGATTCCCGGCTTGCAGGGTCCTCCTGGCTCTGGAAGGTGAGCGTGCAGCCTTCTGGGTGGGTGAGGACACTACTGGGACTGGTGGTGATAGCCGTCCGTTGAGAGGTACCACCAGAAATCAAAATGCAGCCCCTGGTCAGAACTCCTCAGAGCGAACAACCCCCTCTGGAGGAAGGTTGCCGTGGGCACAGGAAAAGCCAGTAGTCCCATTGGTCAGTGGGACCCACACTATGGGGCACCCCTTCAGACAAATAAATGACTTGGGGCAAGGAAACCTTCTTTGCTCAGGTGTTGGCCACTTGCACATCAGGCTGCTGCCCCCAAGTTAGTGTCATGCTGGAAGGCATTACCCAGAGGGCAGAGCAGGTGCTGGCCATCTGAAATGTTTGTGATCCCTTGGCCTGCAACAAAGGGACTAGGTTGGGAATCACTGGATGTGAACAGAACAGAAAATGTGAATGAAACAGTGTGTTAACAAGAAGATTGTTGGGACTGGCGACACCATGTCCACTCGTGGGGACAACAGAGCAGCCCCACTGAGCTACAGGGACTTCAGTTACTTGCTTCCCTTTTTATAGGGTTTCCAATGGCAGACAATGCCAGCCCCATAGTTTGAAGGGGGAAGTGGCAAAGATGCAGGGGTGGGTGCCTGTCCCTTCCCTATCCCCAGACAGACTATCTTAGAAAAGTGGGGGAAAGGGCTGTGTCTCTGCCCCCGGGCCTTTGATCTGCAGGAGGGAGCCCTTCGCTGGGCAAAAGGAAGGACTGGGCCTGGAGAAGTGGTCTGTGTCCTTCTATAGAGCCATATCGTGTGGATCCTTCTGGCCACATGGGGACTTGAACTCTGGGTCAGGGACTCAAGCTCTGGCCCCACTGTGGCCCTGGCTGTGTGGCCCCAGACCAGTCCTGGGCTTCAGTTTCTTCCTCTGCCCCGTGAGAGGGTTGTAGCACATGAGCCTGGCTGGAAGGTGGCAGGGGCGCAGATGGTGGGCAGGTCTGGCCAGGAAGCAGCATGCCAGGCTGTGCAGCCTCTTCCCAGGCCGGGCAGCCCTGCAGGGGAGGCTTAGCACATCCTCAGGAGGAAATGGTGCATAGGAGGGCCGGGGCCCGGAGGGCTGCACAGGGAGAGCGTTTACGTCAATGGCTCTCAGACAGTCTCCAAGGAGACTCGAGGGCAGTTGAGACTCAGGGGTGCTGTTTCCTTGGTAGTCTCAGCCCTGGATTCAGAGCAGCAGCTTTGACCACGTCTCCCTGTGCACCAGGAGCAGCACCTTAGGCAGCAGCTGGCCAGGGACCGACACTCAGGAGCTGCCGCCTCTAACGGGAACCTGCTATTGGAATCACTCCATTGACCTCTCCCCCAGCTCTGAGTTTGCAGCCTGGCCAAGAGGTGTGGAGGCGGTTTCCAGGCCTGGCTTCCCTCCCAAGCCCTTAAAGACAAGCCATTGCCCCAGCAGGGCACAGCTAAGTGTGGACCACAGGCCAGCACTGTCCTAGCCAGGTGTGGTCAGTGCCTGCCACCCACAGAGGTGGCCCCAGGGTGGAGAGTGGCTGGCAGATACACTGTCCTGGAGCCGCAGGGAGCTTCTGGAGAAGGCCCAGAGGGCCAGCTGTGCAGCTCAGTTGTAGACTCTCTGCTAGAATACAGAAGGCCCTAGGTTTGATCCCCAGCACCGCCACAAACTAAAAACACAGAAGCCAGCCCCGGTGATGCCTGTAGCAAAGATGTCTCTGACTGCCCTCCTGGAAAAGCGTGTCTGAGTGCCTGGGCTGGCTGGTCCCTGGAGCCTGCGCATTGCGTGTGTGATGAGGCAGCAGCTGAGAGCTCTGGTGCTGGGCAGTGACCAGGTAGGACCTGGACAAGGCCGCTCATCTGCAGTTTGTTTGCATTCTCTGTTAGAAAGGGCACGGGTCGCAGTAACACCTGTCCTCGAGGAAAGGATGTAACAGGCGTAAGGGAGAGAATCCACCCAGGTGTCTGTTACTTGCGGTCACTGTTAGGAAGGAAATGGTGGTTCCGGCAAAGGAAATCCCGTGGCAGTAGAAGGCAGGAGGCCGGCAATCCCAGGGCTGGGGCAGATCTCAGCGCGCCTTGGAATCGCTCGTCATGGAGACAGCAGGATTTCCTTTAGTGACCCATCCTTTGTTCTCATTTGTCCTGACGGTTCAGAAGATGAAACTTAAGCACTCAGAGGCCATGGGTCTGCATGCCAAGGGGTTTCCAGCTGGCAGGTGTTGGCCTCCCGGGGGGCTCAGACCTGCCCGAGTCCTGCTGCCTGCCTGCCCTCTGCTCACCAGCCATGTCCTCCTTACACTGCCTCTTCTTTGGTGCAAGGTCCCACCGCAGCTGAATCCCAGGGTCTTCCAGCTTACCTGGCTTCAGCGCCAATAGCAGCCCTCCATGGCTGTGCCCCTGACTCCATGCCCCATCTGCCTGGCCTGCATCCAGCCATATTGTGCAGTATCTCCACACTGGGTAGAAGGTACATCCTCTTTCCTAGGACACAAACCCAGACCTTACTGAGTCAGATTCCTACAGCGTCCCCTCCAAGGGCCTGCTTGCTGCTTCTGGAAGTACAACCACCAAAACCAGACACCGCACACAATCCCAGTAACACCCTAGATCCACCCAACCTGGCCATTAATTTTCTCTCCCACAAGTGTCCATCCTCCCTCCCCTTGAGGGGCCCGGCCCTGGGCCATTGGAAGCTCATGGTCTAGGCTGAGGACCTGGGGTTCAGCGGGGGTGAGGGGCCGAGCATGGCTCTAGGAAGGGGTGATGGGAACCAGCCAGCAGTGAGGCAGGAGAGGGTGGGGCTCCTGGGGTGGGGCGTTGAATGCAGGCCCAGAGGGACTTGGAAAGTACCTGGGATAGGTCAGGGCAAGTGATAGGAGCACATGGTCCCTGGGCCAGATGGAAGACCACTGTCCTGGGGAGAGGGTAGAGCCTGTCCGATGACAAAGAGGGCCACCTCTCCTGCTCTGCCATCTCAGTTCAGCCCCTACAGCAAACCCCAGAGTGAGGCCTGGCTGCCTCACTGGGACCGACAGATTTTCTGTGGCAGCTCCTGCCCTGAAGGGACTCCCCGGAAGTCTCTAGATGAGCTCACCCAGGGGTCTGTGACAGCCAATCCCCCCCTCTAGCCTGGTCACAGCTCCTCTTGAACGGAGGAACGGACAGCTGAGAGGACAAAGGCCCCTCCTCCCTCTTCCCCATCAGCCGTCCTGCCCACCAACTCCCAGCAAGACCCAGGAGAACAAACCCTCGGTCCTCCTCCTCCTCCCACCCCACTCCTCCACACCCCCCCCCAAGAAACTTAAGCGTCTCAGACACATCGACTGCACTAAACATGGTGAATTTTTAAGGCATGAGTTGGCAGGGTTACCATGGCTGCCTTTGCCCTGAGGGGCACACTGCCGAGGATTGATTGAAATAAATAAAACAGATTTGCAGTTTTCATACTTGGGAAGCCTAGGGTTGGAAGGGAAGGGGTGGGGGTGGGGCAGGGTGCAGTGAAACTCTGGAGCCTTCGGAAGCTCAGATGGGAGCCCGCTCCTTCTGCTCCCACCCGGGCTTCTGCTGACCCAAAAGCTGCTTTCGCTTTAAATTCCTGAAGGAAGCCAGCTGTTGGGCAGGGACGCTGCAGGAGCAGGCCTTTCTCCCAGGGGACAGCCCTGGGCCCCGGCACTTCCTAACCTCCAGCATTCCTGGCTAGGAGACTCCAGGCATCGGGAGGAGAGCACCCATGGCCCTTGGCCCGGGGCCGCAGAAGGGGACATGGACAGCGATTCGCAGGCAACATAAGAGGAAGCAAGGGCTGGCTTCCATGCATGGTTTTGCCTGGGGGGTGGCAGTGAAGGAAGAAGGCCCAGGCCAGCAGGACGAAGGGTAGGACCCAGAGCAGAGACCCAGGTAGAGGGGGAGATGGAATGATCCGGCCCTGCCCTCAGGACTGGTGGACACCAGGTTCACTGCCTTCCTGCCCATCAGCCCAGCCCTGTGGCCACTTGCTGAAGCAGTGGGAGCCCACCCCTCCCCAGAGGGACCTCAAACCAGGCCAACCTGTCCAGGCACCCACGAGAGCCCCCACCCCCTGCCCAGGGCCGGCAGTGGCCAGCATAGGAGCACAGAACTCACCCACCAAGTGGCGGAGCTTGCAGGGGCCTCACCAGCCCCATGGGACAGAGAGTTGGGCCTGCGAGGGTGGGAGACAGAAGGTGCCAAACTGCTGAGGAGCAAAGGCAAGAGGAATGAGTGGGGGCAGCCCAGAAGGGAGTTTGGGGCAGTCTGGGGAGACAGCAGGTAGACCCTTGCCCAGCCAGACAGGAGGCACCCAGTGAAGTCATCCCGCCCCTGCCTCTCATATGGCATTTAACAGGGCATCCTTCAGAAGGCCTGGTCTCCCTGATTGCTCTGCGGGTGGGAGAATTAGAGAGCTGGGACACACCCACCCCACCTGGGCCGTGCCAGCTGAGATTTACTCTGAGGTTTCCGTTTGTCGTGGGCCAGTTACCACTGAGGTGAGCGAGGGCTGCGCCGAAATGGACGGTATTAATAGCAGCTAGGAGAGGCTGCAGGCCGGAGGTGGGCGCTCGCTGCCGTCTCCTTCTGCTCAGGAGGGGTGGAGTTGCATCTCCCCAGCTGTTCAGCACGCTGCGGTGGCCATCTTGATGGGGCGACTTTATTGTCGTTGGAGCTAGTCAGGAATGCCAAAGGCTCCTGGGAAGAGATGCTCTCCACCCCATGTCCCCTTAAATTCGCTTCAAGTCCCCAGCGCCCCTCGCACAGCCCTGCCCAGGAGCCTGGGCTTGGCTCCCCAGAAGGCCAGAACGGTCCGGTCCAGCCACCTGGGATAGGGACACTCCCCGGCCTCACCCTCTCCCTTCCTCCCAGGCCAGACGCTCATCCCGCACACCCTGCTGCGGGTCAGAGACCCCATCTGCTTCTGCACTCTGTTCCTCCGAAAACAGGCCAGGCCTGCACCGCCGCTGCGGCATGGTCCCCCCCCAGCCATCTTCAAGCCCATGCTCAGTGATATCACAGGGCAGCCGGGGGCTGTGGGCCCCAAGCGCGTCCTTCCTGGGAGACAGAGCCAGAGGATCCGGAAGGAAGCCAACATGAGTGTCCAGAGCAAATGGCCAGGGGACCTGGGAGGGAGCAGCTGACAGTGCAGATCGGGGAGGCTGTTTTTGGCCTTGGCAGCTTTGCTGGTCCCGTTCCCAGAGAGTGCAGGGGAGTGGGGTCATGAGAAGGAGCCTTCCCGGAGGCCGCGTGGCAGAGTCCAGGTTCCCCAGGCAGAGGGCAGAGGGGCGCAGAGTTCTTACCCGCCACAAGGGCACCATAAAGTTGGACCACTGCACTGCAGGGGCCCCACTGCCGCAGACAAGCCCACAGGGAGCCCAGCCCCAGCCCTCCCCCTGTGCTAGCCATCCCCGGGTCCCGGCCCCACCCCTGTCCTTTCCACACGCCCACCTGGGCTCCCTCTTGCTTGGCCTCAGGAGCCCATGGGGTGGAGAGAGGGCTCCAGTGCAGACACAGCCACTACCCCCTTGCAGAGTGACGTCCATGCAGGCGCTAGAGCCACAAGGGAAACTTGTCTTCAGCCAAGGCTTGACTGGAGTTGGCCAGTTCAGACCCTGGAGGAGAAATAGCGTGTAGCCGCTTGCCCACAGCCCAGAACAGGACAGAGAAGATGACACCAGGCCCCTGTTGGCCTGACAGGGTGGCCTTTGCCAGGCCCCTTCACTGACTCTTCCCTTGCCACTGGGCAGCCCTCCTGCTGTGCCTGGCCACATAGAGATGACTGGCAGGTCTAGACCCACCAGTGGCCCAAGATACCACAAGGCCAGCCCACGGCAAACGGAAACCTCAGAGTAAGTCTCAGCTGCCACAGCCCAGGTGGGGCAGGCGTGTCCCAGCTCTCCAATTCTCCCACCCACAGAGCAATCACGGAGACCAGGCCTTCTGAAGGATGTCCTGTTAAATGCCATGTGAGAGGCAGGGGTGGGATGACTTCACTGGGTGCCTCCTGTCTGGCTGGGCAAGGGTCTACCTGCTGTCTCCTCAGACTGCCCCAAACTCTGTTCTGGGGAGCCTTCTGGGATGCCCCTGCTTCTTCCCCCTCTCCTTGCCTGGATGCCGGGCTGGGGCTTGGGAGAGCACCTTCCACTGGGGGCCACCACCGAAGCCCCCAGCTAGCCAAGGCTAGATCCGGCCGGTGTTGGCAGCTGAAGGGAGAGTGACAAAGGCTGACAGCGGCCTGGCACGTATGGTGCCAGCACTTAGGAGGACACTGCCTCCCCGGCCCCCCATGAGGGCCTGGGCCTTGGCTTCTGAGGCTGCCCCAAAGAAGGAACTTCCGATGAGAAGGGCAGCATTGTCTCAGCTCTGGCGAATTGACAGCCCCTCCTTTGGATTCCGGGGAGTCAGAGCAGGCTCAAGGCAGGTTGCCCCCTCAAGAGCTCCTGGTATTCGGCCACTCTCCAGGCAGCAGCAAGAGGCCTGAAAGGGAGACAGCCGTCCATGAGGCTCTGGGTTGTGTGTGAGGGGCCCGAGACTGGCAGCAGAGCCCCACTGCCCTGAGTGAGGACCGTTCCCAAAGGGTATGCAGCCCGCCCTCCTGCCCGCTGCTTCCCTCCTGCTCGTCCTGAGCCACAGCTGCACTCCTGAGGCCTCCTACCCCTGCGACATACACATGTGGACCCCTCATGGACCCCTGGATGGCAAGGTGCCCTCTCAGACCCCATTTGGGTTTCCTCCCACCCCACCTCTCTGCCTTGTCCCCAGGCACTTTCCAGGCCATTGTCCTGTGATGAGTAGCACTTTAATGTGGGTATTAGAGAATATGGGCAAACGTACAATGCTTGCAAGCTGTGTTCCATTATTGACGCTATGCTTGAGAGCCAGGCAGGCAGCTCAAGCCAGGCTGGGCTCAGCGGAGAAGTGATGACGCAGCAGCCCTGCGAGGCAGCCATCTGCCAGGCCTCTACCGGACAGGGACAGGCACTGAGGAGGAACTCAGGCTCTGGAAGCCGGCTCTTCCATGTGTGAATCCTCCAGTCCTCCTTGGTTACCTGTGTGACTGGCAGCACGGGGCCTCTCTGAACCTCCGACTCCTCTTCTCTGCAGTGGGGGGTGATAATAATATATCCTGTCTAGGTTGTGTGAGGACACAGCAAGAAGGAAGCCTCAGAAGAAGCTCAAAGGCAGTGGCAGGCACGTAGAAACTGGGGCTGCCTGGGAAGATCCTATCGTGCATTTGGGGTTGGCAATGAAAAGTGGGCCCAGCTTCCCTCCTCTCCACTTTGCCACAAGAGGAGACAAGAGTGTCCTGTTCTGACCTTGTTGTTGTTGTTAGGTGCCATCAAGTCGTATCTGCCTCATATCGACCCTCATACGGTTTTCAGTGGCAGGATTTCAGGATTGCCTTGGGAGTGGGTTGCCAGGCCCTTCTCCCATTTTTGCGGTGCTGGGAATCGAACTCAGGACCTCAGAGACTGCAGAGTGGTGCTCTACCAACTGACCTTGTTGTTGTTGTTAGGTGCCGTCAAGTTGGTATCCAACTCATAGCAACCCTCATAGGGTTTTCCATGGCTGACTGTTTCTTGGGATTGCTGTGGGAGTGGATTGCCAGGTCCTTCTCCCATTTTTGCGGTGCTGGGAATTGAACTTGGGACCTCAGAGACTGCAGAGCAGTGCTCTACCAACTGAGCTAAATTCCAGCCCACCAACTGACCTTAGGGCTCTCTAAAACAGGGCCCAGGTGACCCACCCTGGCCCTCCTCTTCCACTCGGTGCCAGGGGTAGTGCCTTGACCCCATAAGCATTCATGACAGCATGAGGGCCGTGGTTCTTGACCATCACTGCCTGACCGGACCCCACCTGATTCCCACGGCTCCTGGCATCTACCGAGGTGTGTCCTGACCTGGCCGACACTGTCACTGTGCCCATCTCCTTGGGACTTTGAGACCCAGTGGCCTGGAGGTCTTTCCCCCCAAACCTGGGAGACCTTGGGATGGAGCTGCCCTGGGGGCCCGGAGGCTTCCTGGGCAGAATTAGCAACAGATGTCCAGAGCACGCGGCCAGCCCTGGCAGGTGCCCCCACTGCCATGCTGGGTGCCTGTCCCTATCTTCCCCTCCCCTCTGTGGCCTTCTCAGGGAGAAGGGGGACAGTCCTGGTAAGCAGGTGCTACGGTTTGAATATGGATAGTGATAGTGTTCCCCAAAGCTCTGTTGTCAAAGACTCCATCCCCAGGGTGGGGCTGTGGGCCTTTAGGCCTTCTGGGAGGTTCTTAGGTCACTGGGGACACGGACCTTGGACTAGAACCTGCAGAACCAGATGTTAAAGAAAGCGACCTTTTGTCCTTATAAGTTAGTGGCCTCGGGTGTTTTTGACAGCAATGCAGAGCGCACTAATCCAGGAGGCTTCCTGCGAGGTACTGTTGCCAGTTCCTCGGGCTGTTTCTGCTCCGGAGTCTTTCTGGGAAGAGCCGCCCCCCAGGTCTCCTTGGCAGGGCTGGGGAGAGCCAGGGAGGCTGAGCCAGGCAGGGCAGCCCTGGCCTTGGCCTGGGGGCTGCGAGAGTGACAGTGTAAGTGAAGGCAGCCACTTCTCGTGCGAGCCGAGCCGCAGGCAGGAGGCTGCCTGCAAGTGAGCGTGGAGGACATGCTGGGGTGGGGCCAGCAGTGTCTGTGGACCCATCTGTGAAGTCTTGGAGCAAGAAGAGCAAGGTCCCTTCATACAGTGGCATCCAGCGCGGGGGGGGTCGGGGGCAGCTGCCACCTGCCGGGGGCTTCTCAGTTTGAGGCACTAGAGGATGGCAGACAAGGGCTTCCTTCGCAGCTCACATTCTAGTGGGAGAGACAGGCAGGAATCCAGCAAACAAGTCCATCGACAAGATGTAGTGACAGATGCTGTGAACGAAATGGAAGCTGCTCTTTGGCTGGCAGAGGAGGGTACATCAGACAAGGCCACCTCAGGACCTGGGGCGGTGCTACAACCTCAGTGGCTGGAAGGAGCTGGCCGTGTGTCAGTCCCCCAGCACAGCGTGCCAGGCCCGGGCAGAGCAGCACAGGCTTTAGGCACAGCAGGCATGGCTGAAACAGGAAAGCCCAGGGACCAGGGTGTCCCAAGCCAAGGGTGCAGGAGCCAAGGCTGGAGAGGAAGCTGCAGAAGGCGTGATGGTGGAGTTGCTAAGCTTCATGGGAGATCCAGTGGGAAGCCACTGGCAAGGCCTACACAGGGAAGGGCCAAGCTCGGGTACAAACTCGTAGGACTGTCCCAGTTGGCGTGGGGTGGGTGACCTTGGAGGTGAGAGAAGTGGCAGGGTGACAGACTGGGAGACATCTTGGGATGGACCCAGCAGGAGACAGCTGGTGCTTGCCCCAGGATCGTGGCAGCCAAGATGGGACAAGTAGGCTGGGGCAGGAGGTGCCCTGAAGCAGAGCCCCAGGTCACAAGTGCCCATCGCTGGCAATCGAGGACTCCTTGGCTTGGGCTTGAGGAGCTGAGTGGGCAGTGAAGCCCTTTACGGAGATGGGAAGGCAAGTGTGCAGGGACCATGGGAACGTGGAGTGGCTGGTAAGCAACCAGGCAGGGTCGTCCGCGTGCAGGCACTGTCCACCCAGAGCTCAGTGGGACTGGAAGCAGGAGAGCTGCTGTGGGAGCTGCGGATTCCAGGCAGCTTGGGACAGATCCGCAGGGGTCCAGACCAGAGAGAAGAGTGGAGGAGCACCGAAGCCTCAAGGGCGGGGAATGGTCGGCAACGTGGGAGGAAAACCAGAAGGGGGTGGCCTCACCGATGGCAAGAGTGTTCCCAGAAAGCGCTGCCATTCCCACCCACAGAGCCATCACATTCCCCAGGTTTTGAGCCCAGGAGGCCATGGTGCCCCCCCCAGAGGCGTCCTCAGTGGGGAGCCCCCTCCACTGGCCTGGGGTCCCTGACAGCGCTGCCTGGCAGCCGCTCAGCTGTTGGTCTCTGTCATGGAGACGGCGGCAGCTGCAGGCAATGGGCACTTGTGACCATTTGTCAGAGCGCCCCCCTTCCCCCCAGCCTGCCCTTCTGGAACATTTCTGCCCCACAGCCTTGGAGACAGGGCTCCTCGAGGGGTGGGAGGACCAGCAGGGGTCAGGAAGCCCTGTCTGAGTTCTGCAGAATGGCCACCACCTCCACCTATGGCTTGAGGCAGCCTGGCCAAGCGCCCCACCTATGGGTTGGCTGTCATCGCCACTGCAGGGGTTCTGGGCCCCATGTGCCACATCCTGAACACAACGCCTCACGTGGGGTGGCTCCAGTCTTCCCAGCTGCCCTGTGGTAGCTCCCCCATTTTACAGATAAATATGGGCCCCCCTTGAGAGAGAAAGAAATGGCTGCACAAACACTGAGGTCACAGAGCTGAGGTTGGGGCCGTGAGGCCGAGGCCTTTGCCCACCCGCATAGCCCTAGGAGAGCCACCCAACAAGTACATGCAGCAGAAGTGAAGCGGCCCCCTGTCTGTGGGCCTGCCTCTTCCCGGCCCCCACGCCACCCACCCCCTTACCCTCCGCTGTGCTCTGCCCCCTTTGGCCTTCTCTCGTGGTCTCTTGCCCACGCCTGCTGGTTCCAGCCAGGGCCGGGCTGGAGACGGCCTGCCCGCTGTCTGCGCTTCGTGGTTTGGCCTCTCCATTACCAAATGCTCTGGGATTTTTCCTGGGCTGGGGGCAGGGCGGAGTCCTCTCCAGCCGGGCCTGGTATTCAGAGGGAAGCAGGAAGCCAGGCCCTGATAATGCTCAGTTGAGTGCCTTGGAGGAAGTAGACGTGTTTCAGGTGTACTGCCTCAAAATGTGGCTCATACCGTTCAACACACAAGACCTTGAGGCCTCAGGCCCTTGGCTACTTGTGATGCTTCCATGGGGCAGTGACTAGGAGTCAGCATGGGACATCACACCAAGACCATGAGGACCCCACCCAACAGGAAGCACTGGCCACACGGCCACCCTCTCTCCAGCCCCTTGCCTGCTCTTGCCCCGTCCCAGCTGGGAAGCCATAGCCCACATGACCTTGGGAGCTCTTCCCAGCACAGCAGTCCAGTGGCAAGGTCAATAGGTTCCTCGACAAGACCTCCTTGTCACTGTCCATTTCCCCCTGTGCCAGGGCCCTGGAAACCCCACTTTTCCTCATTCTCTGGGTTCCTTGGCTTCCTTCTTTTTAACATGGAGGAGACTCTCCTATAGACCCAGGTCCTAACCCAGGACTCTGACTAGAAGAGAGATGTGGGTCCCCGGCCAAGGGTAGGCACAGGCCTCACTCCGCTCGCCGCCTCACCTCCCCACACCTTGCCTCCTCTGCTCAGTGGTGTCAGAAGGGTCCGTTCAGCCCACAGGCGCCTGCTGGGCTGCAGCCTCCTGGCTTCAGGGCACTGGTGGGGGGACAGTAGGTAACACCTGACCCACATGTGCAGACTGTCAGCCGAAGATGAGCTCTGTCAAGAGAAGTGCTAAGGGCAGGAGTGCCTTGGCCTGTGGGCCTTGTTGGTGTATGTGGGGCATATCTATGTGATATAAGGTATGACATATATGGTGCCATTTGTGAGAGCTCTGGAATGTAATTTTGGGGCCCTATGACAGACGTGTCTTGGTAGCCAGAAGCCCAGCTGTTTGGGGAGGCATAAATGCAACCTGTGAGGCTCAGGTTGCCGGGCCAGCGTGGGCAAAGTGGGGACGCACGGAGCGGGCCCCCTGTGAGCCTTGCCCTGACATCCCCATAGGCCCTTCAGCATCGGGGCTCCACCTCAGCCCTGACAGAGCGATTCCCCCAGACCTTGCAAAGCCAAGAGGAGGCTTCCCAGGATGAAGCCAGGAGGCATGTGGGGTGGCCTGGGCATAACCGCCACCCCGCCTGTCTTCCAGGCAGCTCTGTCTCCTGCTGAACGCAGAGAACATCTTCCACTCCATGGCAGACATCCTGCTGCGGGAGGAGGACCTCAAGTTCGCTGCCACCATGGTGCACACCCTCAACACCATCCTGCTCACCTCCTCCGAGCTCTTCCAGCTGAGGAACCAACTCAAGGACCTGAAGACACTGGTACTCCTTGCCCATAGGCTCTGGTCCCAGAAGGCTCATGGGAGGGGACGAGGACACAGAATGGGGCCTTCCCTGGTCTGGTGAAAAACGCGAGTCCCTGCTGGGCACTGTGGCTCATGCCTGTATTCCCAGCAACTGTGGGAGGCGGAGGCAGGAGGATCACAGGTTCAAGGCCAGAGGCAGCCTGTGTAACTTAGTGAGACCCTGTTTCAATTTAAAAAGTAGAAAAGGGGTTGGCAGTGCGGCTCAGTGGTACAGTGCTTGCCAAGTATGTGTGAAGCCCTGAGATCAGCCCCTGGCACCGCAAAATAGGAAGGGTGGGTCCTCTGGTGTGAACAGCGAGGCTACATCGGAGCGCCGCTCTCCGAGTGAGTGACCCATTGCCAAGGTCTTTGCCCACAGAAGGCTCCATACCCAGTGCAGGGCCCACATGCCCGCCCTCACCACTCGTGCCCTCCTTCTCCTCTCCTTGACTCCCACCCCATCCACCGCTGCCCCCTGGCAAACAGGCTACATTGACCCTAGGACAGCCTTGGGGTCCGGGTCCCAGTCCCACTGGGGAACCAGGAGGTGGTTGCTCTCCTCGCCCTTCTCTCTGCCCTGGCCCCTCCATAGCTGGATACATCTGTCTCATAAAATACCTGTCGTGGCCAGGGTGTCACGTTGCTTCCTGTCCCAGGCTTTGGGAGAGGACACCCAAGGCCTAGTCAGAGCAGAAGACATTTTCTGCAGGATTGAGAGACACAGGTCACAGACCCCACGTGGCCACAGCTGAGGAGTGGGCTGCCTCTTGGCCTGTAAGAACCCGCCGGCGCGGTCCTGGGTGCAGGATCCCCAGGGCTTCATTCTTCCAGCTGGACCTGGGTCACCTGCCATCTGCCTCCCACCCAGCACAGACCCTGCCTCTACGCCTCCCAAAAGTCTCAAGGACACCAGTCTTTGCCTGAGGGCGTCAGGGACCAAGTGGCTTGGAATGAACCAGGCCATAGCCCTGCCTTCCTCCTGTGGTTCCTTTTAGACATTAGTAGAGGCCTTAAGAATTTCCCTCGGGCTGAGCACAGTGGCGCACGCCTGAAATTCCAGCAACTCGGAAGATGGAGGCAGGAGGATCATGAGTTTGAGGCCTGGCTAACTTAGCAAGACCCTGACTCAAAAAATCAAAAATGGGCCGCAGGTATAGCCTAGTGGTAGAGCACCCCTGGGTTCCACCCTCAGGTTCCAAAAAAAAGAAACATTTTTCCTCAGGGGCTCCCCCAAGTTGGGCTGCTTTCCAGGGTCACCGAGTGCACAAGGTGGGCTGCCAAGTGGGGAGCAGGTGGCCTGTGAGGAGCGGCCTGGGTCCTGCAAAAGCTCCCTCCCTGCCCACACCCCTCGGCCTCCTATGCCCAGGCTCGGGGACCACAGGGCTCTGGAGAGGACAATCACTGTCATTGTGCCAGGGGCAGAAATGCCAGCTTACAAAGGGTAGGCTCACTCCCAACCAGGCCCTCGCCACGACCACGTGGCTCTGTGGGACCGGGAGGTAATGACAGGGTCTGAGGAGCTGTCAGCGTTTCCTTTGTGAGGCTCGTTCCCAGCTGAGCTGCCCAACACAGCCGGGTGCTGAGCTGGCACCCCAGCTGCTTCCGAGGGCCCCAGTTCACAGCCCCTCAAGATCCTTCTCTGTGCAGGTCCCGTGTGGGCTCGGTGGGAGAGGAGTGGGGTCTCCTAACCTCTGTGCCTGTCCCGCAGGAGAGCCAGAACCTATTCTGCTGCCTGTACCGCTCCTGGTGCCACAACCCAGTCACCACAGTATCCCTCTGCTTCCTCACCCAGAACTACCGGCACGCCTATGACCTCATCCAGAAGTTGTATCCTCTCGTGACCTTTCGGCCCCCCATCTGAGGGCCAGGAGGGGGCCATCCTCCCACCCCTGCCTTCCACTCGGCCTCCAGGGCTTGTGACATCAGGGCCACTGGGCCAGGGGCGCTGTGAGGGATGTTTTGGGAGGGTGTCATTGGTAGGAAAGCCTCCTGCAGAATAGCTGGGCCCAAGGAAACTTTGGGAGTGGGGCTGCTGGGGAGCCAGCTCCTGCCCTGGGGAGGAGGCGCCCGTGGTGTTTGCTGCAGCTCTGCTCCCTTCTGAGGGTGCAGGAGGATGTCCTGGGCTGCTGCAGGCGAGCCAGGTGGGGCCTGTGGGTCGGGTGCCGATGTTGAGCCTCTGGAGGCCACAGAGCCAGAGCTGGGCAGGCTCTGCAGATGATGCAGTGAGGAGAGGCAGGCTGGGCAGAGTCCCTGGGAAAGGGAGGCACCCGCGCCCACCACAGCACCTGCCTGACCGACAGGTGGCCACTGTCAGGTTGCTTCACACACCGAGACGCAAAACAGCCTTGTCTGTGAAGCCAGACGTGACCCTGGATAGGGAGCCTTATTTAGGAGGCAGGACTGGCCTCCTGCCCTGATGGGAGGCTGAGGAAAGAGGACCTCAGGGGAGGGTCAGGTATGGCCTCGCCAGGCTCCCTCAGGGTGTCCGCTCTCCTCCTACAAACTAAACCTGCCCCTCTCAGCTACCACCCAGTGCCACATGCTCCGTGAGCCTGTAGGAGGGCTGAGCTCTTAGGCAGGAGCAGAGGCCTTTCCTGCTCAGGCTGCAGGTCCTGAGAAGAGCTTCTCTGGGCCAAGATGGCGAGGAGGACAGAGCTGCTGGAGCGGAACCCGAGCACCTTCACAGGAAGGATGGCTGTGCCTCGTTCCTTTATGAGGGAGAAAAAGGCAAAAAGGAGAACAGACGTATGTCGTTCATATGCCAAATCCTGCTTAAGAGCCAGGCTTTGCTCAGGAAACCAGGGCTGCGGGGAGGGATACACAAGAGGGCTGAGCCTCCGAGTCCAGTGGGGCCCCTGGGGTCCAGCCTCTGCCACCTCCCAGCAAGGTGTGGCCGCCCTGGCCCAGCTCTCCTGCTGCCCCTCACAGAAACAGGCCATGCTGGCCCAGCAGCAAGCCTTTCCTTGACTGCCCACCCAGCGGGGACCTGGAGGTCACCGTGGACTTCCTCACAGAGGTGGACAAACTGGTGCAGCTGATCGAGTGCCCCATCTTCACATGTAAGAGCCCCCCGTCTGCACCGTTCTCTCTAGCGCAGTCGCGGGCTTGCCATGGCCTTCGGCCGGTCTGGAGTGAGGTAGGGCTGGAGCCAAGTCCAGAGAGCAGCCTCGCTTCTAGAACGTCAAGAACGTGAGACTAGAGTTGGTAGTAAGGGCTGAGCGGCCAGCCGGAGTGGGGCTGAAGCACACAGCATCCAAACTCAGGCCTGTGTGTCCTCTACGTGGGTCTCGTGGACACAGGCCAGTGCTAATGCCAAGCCCGCCTGAAGATGGGCCGGGCTGGATTGGGTTTGGTTTATGAGACGGAGTCTCACACCATGTAGCCCAAGTGGGCCTCCAGCTGGCGATCCTCCTACCTCAGCCTCCCGGGTGTTGGGCTTACAGGTGCATGCCACAGCAGCCTGCTGCCCTAGCCCGAGGGCTGTCCCCATCTGCGCCTCCCCAGCATGCTGCCCTCTGCCCTGGTGGCCCCTTCTCCTCAGAAAGATGGCCACACTCAGGGAGCTGATGGGGGGCGAGCTGCCTGCCAAGCAACACCCAGGCTGAGCGTGCAGAAGCAGCAGCTGGCTGGGTGGGCACCGCACGTGGCGCCCTGCCAGCTCCCCGAAGCAGGCTGAACTCTGGGTGACATACATGTGGTCAAGAGGCCAGAGGCAGCCCTGCCAGTGGCCATCTACCTTGCCCAGCTGCCAGGCCCCCAGCTGTCCAGCAGCGTCGCTGGCCTACTTGGCCTCAGCCCAGCAGCAAAGGCAGGGCTCAAGGACCCCTCACCCAGCTCCCTACGTTCAGAGGCCCAGCTGCCCCAAGAAGCAGGGCTCATGGTGACGTGGGCCCTGGAGACAGCAGAGCAGCAGGGAGACGCTGTTCTCAGGCCAGCCCAAGAGTGCACCTCCCCGCCACACATCTCATTTCCTCAGGTCCCACAGGGCAGGCCACATGGCCCACCTGCGGCCAGGCCCAGGCCAACACCAGCAAGGGGAAGCCATGTGCGGCTCGTCTCGGCACAGAGACGCAGCCCTGCTCTCTGCCAAGTGCCCAGCCTAGCTGAGTTGCCTGGCCCCGACCAGCTGGTGACCAGCTTGGACACAGGACAGGCCCAGCTTCCCCAAGTCCCAAAGGGAAGAAAGACCTTGAAACAGGCTCGTGCCTCTCTAGGGCCGTGTGGATGAAAAAGAGTTTTCCTCCATGCCCCTAGCTCAGCAGTCAACAGGGAACTCTTCTGTGACCGAAACAGGGGTGGAGATTTCTCCCCGCCAGCAACCACGCGACCTGCAGCAGACACCAGCTGGGTGTCCTCTAATCCGATTCCACTCGGATGCTGTCTACTTTGAGATAGCATCTGATCTCTTAGGCTGGGGTCTGTCTCCTCAGCCTGCCCTGCTCCACGTCAGAAGCCATTGGCCAACCCCAGGTCATTTTACCTATGCTTCTGAGTCTCAGGCTATACAGCAAGGTTCTGCCTACCCCTACAGCCCACCTTGGGTTTGATTAACTTGCTGAAGCAGCTCGGAGCACTGCGGGTAACATGTCTATCAGTCTCTCACAAAGGATAGCACACAGGGTACAGATGGAAAGGGCCAAGGTGTGTAGGCAGGCATGCCACTCTCCAGGCACTCTGCGTGCATGCCTATCTAGAACCTCTCTGGACCCAGTCCTTTTGGGTTTTTATGGAGGCTTCATTACTTACGCAAGACCACTGGTCACCAACTCAGCCTTCAGTCCCTCTCCCATCCTGGAACTTTCAGTCCCAGCCCTCCAGACCTGCCAGAGTCTTTCCTTCCTGTGACTGGGCCAGTCCTGAAGCTACGTAGGGGCTGTCAGCTATCAGCCCACATACTCGTATATAAAACACACTGGTTTCAGAGGCTCCAAGGATTCTAGGCACTGTGTGCCAGGAAAGCAGGCTGAATACCCAGTATATATTTCATAATGTCAGGTGCCCAGGCCTGGGTCTCCTTTTGTGACTCCTGCCTCCTGGGGCAAGAAGAGAGACTGTGAAAGGCCACCCAGGCCCCTCCTGCCTGGCTCCCTCTCATCATGGCCCATGGCCTGGCTGCTCAGGCTCCTACCATCCTTCCGGACCCCTTGCCCAGCTGCTGCTGAGGGGGCGTGGCTGCTGTTGAGAAGGTATGGCCTGTCAGCCTCAAAGGATGTCCTCCCTAGGCTTGGAGACCAAAGCAGGGAGCCAGTGTCACCTTCAGACCTTAGGGAAGCTGGGACTACCCTGGGGTGCAGCTGGCCATGAATGGGTCCAGGCACCCAGGCTGGAATAGGTGCTGGGCAGAAACCAGGGGTGTGTCCCCTGCCCAGTGGAGGGTGGCAGCAGGCCGTATCTGAGTTGGTGTCCGAAAGCACCTTCCAGGCACTCCAGGCTTTGGTGTGTGCCTCGCTACACACAGAAGCATCTTCCCATCCTGCCCTCCCTTGGAGCTGCCCTGATCCACTCTTTCTCTCCAGCTCACCCTATTTATAGCTCTCATGCTGGCACGTGCAGAGCCGACTGGGGAATTGTTGCTCTACAAGCCCCCAGCCCTCTTATTACCAGGGAGCCAGCCCAGCCAGGGGGAGGGGGCAAGGCACAGCAGTAGGTTTGGGGGTCCTCAGGCCAAGGGAACTGGTGGAGACACCTGACAGGCAGGTAGGAAGAAAGCGGTGAAGGTATGGCAAGGGCTGAGACCCTCCTGGAGGAGAGGGACAGGCCTGTGTGGCTCTGGAGGGCACTCCGCCGTGCTCTAAGCTGGATGACTCCACCTGGGCTGAGTCACCTGGCTGTAGGCACCGCCGTGCCTGGTCCAGGGTGCAGGGCTGGGCGTATGCAGAGCGAAGCAGGCGCCCTGATTGCTGCCCTCTCCCCTGCCGCAGATCTGCGCCTGCAGCTGCTCGACGTGAAGAACAACCCATACCTGATCAAGGCCCTGTACGGCCTGCTCATGCTGCTGCCCCAGAGCAGCGCGTTCCAGCTGCTGTCGCACCGGCTCCAGTGCGTGCCCAACCCCGAGCTGCTGCAGCCCGAGTGAGTGCTCCGGGGAGGGTGGCCCAGCCCGGCAGTGCTGCCACTTTCCCCTGGGTTCATGTCCACAGCAGCAGAGTCCCAGGAGTGCTTGCTTACGGGGTGGCGACAAGTGGCAGGACCTCCTCCAGCGCCCTGCCCCTTCTCAGGCTGTAGCTCAGGGAGACCAGGACTCAGTCTAGGAGCTCAGAGGTCCCATGGTGCCACCCAGCAGGCACCCCCGGAGAGGAGCTCCAGGACAGGAAATAGGATAGGGCCCAGGTGACAGGCCAGAGAGCCAGACAGATCCCCACCCAGGGCACCTCGCAGGCTCAGGCGGCCCTGCCACCCCAACTGCAGCAGAGGCTCTGGCCCGGGCCTCAGCCCTCAACAGTGCCGGAAGGCAGAACTGCCCCCAAGGTTAGCCCTCTGGAGTCCCCCCATGCTGGAAGAGCCGGCTTCTGCGAGGCCTACCCTGGCAGCCTCTGGGCTGGGGGTCCAGGCTACCACCGTGAACCCACTGCTGGCCCTGGCCCTGCCGCCCGTTGCTCTCGGTCTATATTTGGTAACCCTTGGAGGCTCTGCCTCATCCGCAGGCATTTGGCATCCGAGATGGAAAATTTCACTTGTCAGGTCACCATGGAAACGAGCAGAGCCACTGAGAAGATTTACGCTGAATGGAGCGCGCCCAGCTCGCATCAGATGCCCCCCGTGTCTAGAATTCCCTCCCAGGCTGTGGGAGCTGCGCAGCAGGCCTGGCACCTTGCTCTAGCAGGGCCTTGGGCATCTGCCCTTGGGGTGATGGGCCCGCCCTCAGCCCTGCGCCCTCCATACCACAGCTCCCACTACCCCTTCCACCCAGCCTGGCCTCTCCAGAGCTGACTTGGGACACCTGCCAGCCTGTCCCAAGCCGAAGCCCAGCTCCTGCCTTCCCTGCCCTTTCCCAGACTGCAGCACTCTGGTGACGAGGCTAGACCTTGTGCTGGCTGCCATCTAATCTGCTCTGGGGGCCACCTAGTGATCCCCAGGGGACAGCAGTAGGTGCACTGCGCATCCCCAGGGAGCGGGGAGGCTCTGGTGGGGTTGGATTTGCGTTTGGATGGCCCCAGCTAGAGTGCCTCCAGCTCCTGAGGCTCAGGAAGGCCCTGAGGTCCCACCGCGCCTCCCCAGCATGGCCCCTGCCTCAGCTCTTCCCATGCTCTGTGGGTGTTAGGGGCCCCCTGTCAGGCCCTGAAGAGAGGAAGCTGCTGCAAGGAGGGCTGTTTCCCCATGGAAACCACCCTGCCTGCCTGGAGAGGCCTCTGGGCCAGCCTACAAGCCCCTCTTGAAGGTCAGCGTGTCGCATCTTGAAGGGAACAGAGGCTCCCCACACTCCCCTAGCCAGAGTACGACAAACTTGCAGAGGGGGGCTGGGGAAAATGAGGGTTTCCTCAGACTCTTCATGGTCAGAATCAAGAAAGTGCTTCTTGTGTGTGTATGTCTCTGTGTCTCTGTCTCTGTCTGTCTGTCTGTCTGTGTCTCTCTCTCTCTCTCTCTCTCTCTCTCTCTCTCTCTCTCTCTCTCTCTCTCTCTCTCTCTGGCTTTCAGATAAGGTTTCACTATTCAGTCCCAGCTGGCCTCAAATTTGTAGTGATCCTCCTGCCTCTGCCTCCTGAGTGCTGGGATTACAGGCATGCATGACTGTGTCCAGCTCTAGGAAGTTTTGAGCCAAGGGGCCAAGGCCTCTGGGTCAAGGATTCAGTGAGTGAGTGGGGGGTTCCCAAGCCTGGGTTAGCATCTGGTCCAAACTCAGCTGTAGGTTTGCTGTGTGGCCTCAGGCAAGCCTTGTGCCCTGTCAGGGCTCTGGGTTGCTTCGTAAGTGAATGCACATTTGGACTAAATGCATGGGCAAGGGGCTCTTCCCAGCCTCATGGGCCTTAGGCTCCCAGCCTTTCTTTGCAAGAGTGTGAAAAGTGAGCAGATATAAGGCCAGGCAGGAAGTGTGGAAGGGGCCTCAAGACAGCTGGGGAGGACTCAGTCTGTAGAGGGATAGCACACACCCTGGGAAGGGTCCAAGGACAGTCCCAGCCCAGGGTGGGGCAAGCAGCTGGCAGGCAGCATGGAGTTACCCACGGGCTTGTGAGCCGGAGCAGCTGGGGAAGCTTCTGCACTCGGCACCCAGCCCTCCCTCTGGGGAACTTCTGAAAGGAAGCTGGCCCCAGGTGAATAGGTGGGTGATAGGAGAGGGCCAGCTCTGGGCTGGCCTGGTGTGCCTGAGGGTGGCTAGAAACAGAACAAGTCCATTAGAACCAGCAGGGAGAGCAGCCCTGGCCTCCAGGCTCAGAAGGCCTAGGTGGTGTACCCTGCTCCCACAGGGACACACCCCTCCCTGCTCTCAAGACCTCAGGCCAGGAGGGGTCTGCCCACCATGAGGGCAGAACATCGCACCTCCCTGAGATCTCAGCACATGGACCCCCAGTTTGTCATCCAGTATCAGCATCTGCCAAGAACCCCTGCTGCTGGTCCCTGCCCTGGACCCCAGGCATCAGGCTGGCCAGGACAACTGACCCATGGGCACCCGGCACCACAGCACCTTCACCATCATCCCTCTGGCCTCAAGTCACCAGACCTGCACATCTGTTCACGCAGGCCTCCGTGGCTTAGGCAGCAGCTGACTACAACCTGGAGCTAGGGCTCAAGGTGCGGGTGTCCTTGGCCTCTTCAGAGGCCCAGGCTGCTCTCTCTGGGTGTTGGCACTTTGGCCACAGGGTTACTGTGCCAGGGAGCTCTCTCCCCTATTCCTAGGGGGGTCAAGGGCAGCAGCAGGAGCCCAGAATGCCACCTATCATCCAGCCACTAGGGTGATCCCCACCTGATCACTTTCACTTTTGGACCCCCAGTGATTGAGCCCTGCTTGGAGGGCAGTGGCTCAGGCTCTTGCCCCTGGTCCCCACAGTCCAGCAGCCTCAGATGCCCACCAGGCTCCGGCCCGTGGCTTTCTGTGCCTGTCCAAGCTCCTGGCTGAGGGTTCCACTGGGGGAAGCTCCATCGTGTTTCCCTCCAAGGACTACTGGGCCTCACTGGCCTCTTCCCAGAGGGGCAGAGCTGTGGCCACAGAAGCCACCCATGGGGACCTAGGCTTGGGGCTGGGCACCAGGCTCCACTACATGTCATGCCTGGAGGAATCCGAATGCCTGCTCCAGGGTGTGGTTCTTGGGCAACTCCCCTTTGCAGATGAGGAAACAGTCATGTGCCCAAGATCAAACAGCTAGGAAGTGGGCGGGCTGCAGGGGGTCCAGGCCTGCCCTCACCCCCCATACTGGAGTCTCTTCATGAACTCACAGGGCCCAAGGATTCTCTGCTTTGTCAAGCAGCCTGTTGATGAGACCTTTGCCAGGGTGATCAGGCCATAGGGGCTGGATCAGACGCTTTGCAGCCCACAGGGCTCGACTTCTCCAAGCCAGCGAGGCCAGAGGAGAGAAAGAGCAGAATGATTCACGAGGCTCCGTTGGAGGCATGATTGGGAATGGGGCAGGAGCCCAAGGGGACCTCATCTCCAGAGACAGGCTACACACAGCTCAAGGTGGGGCAGCCGGCTCCTTCACTGCACAGTCACAGGGGGCATCGTGCACAATGTAGTCACGCAGTGGAGGGTGGCGGCAACAGGAGTATAGGACCCACCAGCGTGTCCTATGGTGAGACGGCTACTCCTTCCCCAGGGACAATAGTGACCACAGCCCTCGGGGTCCCAACACTCAAAAACAAATGTCCTGCCAAGCTGAGGGCCCAGCAGAGGCTCTTCAGTGATCCCAGTTGTCCCCAGCCCTGACCCTGTTCAGGAAAGGGGCAGGCTGCCTCCTCCTCCCCAGACCCTGTTCCAGGCCCCAGCTGGCTTCCTGGCTGGCTGGTAGCCCTGGCTTTCACCCCAAAGGGAGCCACTGGTAAACAGGAAATGCTTCCCCATTGCAATGCCTGCTCCGGGCTCCACTGCCAGCCCACAGGCTGAGATCCAAGCAGAGTTGTTGGCCGTTCCCACCAACTGCAGGAGAGGAGGTGCCCATGGGGCTCCCCAGCTCTTTGGGGCTGGCTGTCGGGGAGGGGCTGCCAGGCATGGTCAGAGAGATTGTGAAGTCCAAGCCCAGCCAGCCTGTGGCTCTGCTGCGGTCCCCCTGCCCTCCACTGGCAGCCCCCCACAGTGCACACACTGACTGGCTTTCTGCTTCTCTTCCCAGAGACAGTCTGAGGGCCGCCCCCAAGTCCCAGAAAGGCGACGCGGCCAGCATCGACTATGCAGAGCTGCTTCAGCACTTTGAGAAGGTCCAGAACCAGCACCTGGAAGTGAGGCACCAGCGGAGCGGGCGCGGGGACCATCTGGACCGCAGGGTTGTCCTCTGACACCTGGCATGGAGAAGGGCCCAGCAAGGGGCCTGAGAAGCACTCAGGGTCTTGGAAAGGCTGCCTCCCCCCTGGAACCTGAGAACCTGCCTCTCAGGGGCAGGACGGGGCCTGACCACCAGCTGGGGGCAGGGAGGGGACTGGAAGCTACTTTATCCACCCCAGCCCAGCCCCTGCTGTCAGCTGCACCCTGGCTGCAGACAGCTGACTTCTTACCAGGGTGGGGCCACAGCCTCAGAAGCCTCTTTCTAATACCCCCCTGTGAGGAGAGTCGACCTCAGCCCCCAGAGTTCTGACCTGATGTGTGTGTTTGTCCATGCAGGAACATGGGGGTGGACATCTGCGAGGATACTTGCCTGTGTGCCCAGGGGCCAGCACAGAGATCTCTACTGAATAATGGCCGCCCCCACCCCAATAAAGGAATGGCAGAACCCTTACCCAGTGCCTGCGCCATGCCTGATGCTGCAGCTACCCCAGGGCCCCACTTATGCTGATATCCGGGCCTCATCCTGGACCCAGGGGCTGCTGTCTGTGCAGGAGGGCCTAGATCCTCCCCACACACCTCCCTGGGACTTGGTCCCCAGTGCTACACCCCTCTTACCCCCACTTCCCTCCTGGCTCACCCAGAACCCCAAACCCTGCCTTCCTCCAGCCCTGCTTCCACCCTGATTTCCCAGGGCCGAGGGACATGGCCCCACTGGCCAGATGGGAGCTGAGCCTCCAGAGTTTTTGGGGGTCTAGATGAAAGGGGGATTACAGACGGCAGAGCACCGCAGATCACTGGGCAGTGCGGAGAAAGGCAGGCCAGAGGGCAGGAGGACAAGTATCCCAGCCTTTCGTTTGGCTGGAAGAGCTTCTGTCCACCTGCACCTGTAGGCCAGGGGTCACCTGTCCCCGGCTTTGGGATGCCTCAACTTGTTCTCCTGATGAGCTCCCCAATGGCTCTTGCGGCCCTGGAGCCCGGGAGGAGCTTGCGCCTGCTTTTCCCAAGAGCCTCAGCAACGGGCAGCCCCGGGAGAGTGGGTTTACCTGGAGTCTCCAGGACAACCGCTGTGCTTGTCGCCGCCCACACGCACACGCGTGCGTCCCACTACCCAGGCACCAGGGACTGCTCTGTAAATCCAACGAGGACCCTACTTTAGAAAAGGGAGGCCTCAGCGTCAGGAAACCATTACCCCCCCCAAAAAAAAAGTCCGGTCTTAGGCACCCCATAGAGCTGGCATCAGCACCGCTTGGAAAAGGAACCCAAGAACTTATGGAAGAGGGTCCGAATTTATGGAGGGTCTGCGGCTGGGGTAAACCGCCCGAGGGCCAGTCAGCTCCCAGGACACCATGCGCCCTGCTCGGCGCGGAATGTCGCTCGGACGGGATCCGCGGAGGACAGCGTCCCACTACCCGGCTCGTCACTGAAAGAGCGGGAAGCCCCCCGCCCAAGACCCAGGGCTAGAAGGTGTGGTGTAGTCAGGGGGCCGGGATCCCGCCGCCCATCCACGTCCGCGGGGAGCGGGGCGGGCCCCGCCCCAGCGCCGCCCCGACCCGCAGTGGCGCCCGCGCCCGCCAGCCCCGCTTGCCCGACCAGTCTGGCAGCGCCCGGTCTCGGATTTCAAAGCCCTGGTTTCTGGCCGTGAATGGGCCTGCGCCCGCCCGGCCGTTCCCACAGCCCCCGCCCGCGCGCCCTCCCCGCGGTCCTCCCTCGGCCGCGCCCACGTGACGCCCGAGCCTCGGCGGCTCGGATTACCGCCGCCGCTCCAGTCCCCGCGCCCAGGCTGCGCCGCGAGCTGCCCGCGCCGCGCCCCCAGCGCCGCCGCCAGCCCCGCCGCGACATGGCCCGCGCCGCCCTTCGGCGGCCCGCGACCCCGGAGCACGGCGCGGCCGGCCGCTGAGCGCGGCCCGGTGGCGGGAGGCCCGGCGCGGCCTCAGAGCGGCACCCGCCGCTGCTCGGCCCCCTCCCCTGCGCGGCTCCCCGCGCCCCTGTGCGCCCCGCCGCCGCGGCCCGCCCGGCCGGAGCATGGAGACGGCGGAGAAGGAGTGCGGCGCCCTGGGCGGGCTCTTCCAGGCCATCGTCAACGACATGAAGGTAACCGGGGCGCGGCGGGGCCGACCTCCCGGGCGGGCGCGCGGGTGCGGGTGTCTGTCCCCTCCGGGGACGCGTGGCGGCGGGCAGCCGTGCCCTGCGGTGGCCGTGCGCCACAGCGTCTGTCTGTCCTTGTCTGAGAGTGTCCTGCCTGCGTCTGCCTTGCGCCCGGGCTCGGGTGCCTGTCTGAGGGGTGTAGGTGCTCGTGTGCTGGGGTGTCCGTGCGGGGCCCAGGGTCGTCCCGTTAGGTCCCGATCCAAGCTTGCGCATGACACGGGAGCTCTGAGCCCCAGATCCCCGAACTATGAATAGGGTTTGGCTCCAGGGCCTACTCGTTCGGCCCTTTAACGGGTCCGGGGTCTCGCCGGCCTCCGCCCCCTTCCACCACAATGCCCCGCCAACCCCGACGGCCCCGGAGCCCAGACAATGCTTGTCACCGCCGAGGCAGGAAAAAATAATAAAGCAGAGAACCGTTAACTCCTTCTCTGCTGGCCGCCTCTGCCGCACCCCGCCCCCAGCAACAATCCCAACAAGCTCCAGGACTCCAAGGTCTCCGGGCTGAATGTCCCTGCATCCCAAGGATAGGCCCGTATAGTCACCTTGGGAGGAGGCAGGCAAGAGGCTAGGGTTGGTGGAGCAACCCAAGGGAGTGCTTTTCCTACCCCATGATCACCCCAGGATCTTGGTGCCAACCCTCTCTCCTGAATACCCAAGGTCAGGCTGGAGCAGACCACCCTGCCAGGTAGGGAAACTGAGGCCTTGGAAAGGTTCAAGGTCATTAAGGAGACTGCTGGACCCTGCCCCTGACCTCAGCCCTCCCTGTTCATCTGGGGACATTGGGGGATTGTCTCCCCTAAGAAGACCAGGGTTTGACAGAGCTGCCCCAAACTGACTAGGCAGAGAGGGGCCGACTCCAGTGATAGGCCAGGGGCCTGGAACCAGCGTCCCTGTCCTCTGCTGCCCCCCTTTCATGATCTATGATAAAAGGACAGGACTGCAGGCAGGAGAAAGAACTGGGGTCCCCACCGGAACTCCCAAGGGCCCCCCTCTCAGCCCCATACACACTCGCAGAGTCCTATCAGGCCAGGGGACAGGGAAGGGGTGACACCACATGCCCCAGTACAGCCCACCGAGAGTTCCAAGAAGATGCTTTGGGAGGTGGGGGGGTTGCAGGATGGCAAGAGGTTAGGGCTCCAGGGGCAGCTGCCAGATCCCTGCCCACCAGGAAGAGGCCCAAAGCTGCCCTAGCCTAGCACTGTGCAGTTAGCAGTATGAGGGGGGGCCTCAAACTGTGGGGGGCCCCCACTGTCGCCTGTTTTCCCCCTGGGCCCACCATCCCTGGCAACTCCACCTGCGAGCCCTGGGGACATCACAGCCCTGGCACCAGAGTCCTTTTCTGGGAGTGGATGGCCTAGACCACCTCCCGTGGCCATTCCCAGGCTGGCCGAGGGTGGGAGCCCCCCGCATCTCCTCCCCCTGGCAGCCGCAAAGCAAACTGCAGCAAGCAGCAGCTTCTGCCCAGAGAAGAAAGGGGAGGGGAGGACTCTGTCCTCCCTTCCCGTGGGTTACAAGGAACACAGGGATGAGAGCAGAGGAAAAGGGCCCAGGTCACAGCGAGCAAGCGGCTCAGGCTAGGTGGCGAGCAGGATTTCCAGACAATGTGCAGGCAAAATCGGAGAGGTTCCATCGAGTGTGGTGGTGCCACATCTGGATTTGCCCCTGCCAATGACATATGCGTGTATTCAGGGGCCCTGATCAGGGCTGGAGGGGACTGGGCTACCTGGAAGCCAATGAGCTAGACATGGAGGCCAGCTTCTGGCCATCTCACTCGGTAGCAGCCAGCTGGGTGGCCAGGTCCAGGAGACTGAGCTCGCCTCGTGGGCTGCTCCCCAGCGCTCTCCCTGGCTCCACTAGGAGGCCTCGACCTTGGACAGAGGAGTAGCACTGGAGAGGACAGGGCTCCCGGGCTCCACTTGAAGCTGGCTGGCTGCAGGAGAGCATGAGCCGGGGTAGGGAGGACCCTCCAGAGCTTACCCTGCCTCTGGGGTCCCCGAAAAGCCAGGTCACAGGCCTGCTGAACTCCAGTGGGCCAGGAAGTTGGAGCTGCACAGGACCGCAGGCTGCGCACAGCACCCTCAGCAGAGCCAATGGGGCCTTCCCTCTGCACTGGCCTGTCCAGAAAATGCCGCTGTAATCTCTGCCTCTCCACCAGAGCGGAGAGTGTCACCCAGACACATTCCCAGCCAGGGGGAGGGGCCGCGAGCCCAGAGGCCAGGCTCCTGCTCTCTCAGCCCCGGACCAAACTGAGCATTTTCTACTTTGCGGTGCACTTTGCCTGCAGAGGTACCCCCTGGAGCCCCTGTGCTCACCCCATGACATAAGTGCAGCCCCTCTCCTGATTTGCAGGTGAGGAAACTGAGGCTCAGAGGAGACCTTTGTCTCTCTGAGCCTGGAGTCTGGGGTGCCCAGCTGCACACCACATCTGAGCCACAGCCACACAGCCACCTCTCCTCCCCCCTCCAGAGCAGTCCGGGCTCTTAGGGTGGAGCTGGGTGTCTCCTTCCTCCCCATGGTCCCTGCCACTGCCAGTCCCTGGATACTCAGGGGCTCAGCTCCCTGCACCCCTGGAAACAGGATCGTTCCATTCCGATGTGTAGTGACCTCCAGGCCTGGGACCAGACACTGACCCTGCCACCCTGTGGCCTCAGGCAAGTCACTTAACCTTGATGGGCCTCCATCTTCTCATCAGTAAAATGGGGGCGATAATAGGATTCATCTCCCCAGGCCACTGTGAGGATCCAAAGTGAGGCCATATTGCAAGGCCTGAGCCAGGGCCAGGCCACCCGGAATATTTGTCAGCAGGAACAGTCACTGTGGCTTAGAACCTGGGCCAGGTAACGTCAGGGACATTCTCCCTAGGGTACCGGCCGGCCACTCCAGCCCTTCCTCGTCTTTCTCTCTGGGGTCCTTTAGGAACCGTGGCAGGTTGGGGAGAGAACCCCAGGTCCATCTGCTGAGGGAGAACTGGGCCTGGGGGAGCCCTGTCTCTCTAAGACTGGCCGAGGGGGCCAGGACAGCTGGCTGTGGACCCCCTGCACCTAGTACTTTCTCTGTACCCTAGAGGGTAGTCTTCGCAAGCTTCCAGGCTGGATGGGGTCTAGGTGGTAGAAGGGTTCCCTTCTTCCAAAGACCCCTTGGGGCCAGCTCCTCAGAGCTGTTAGGGACAGCTGCCCTGGCCCCTTTACCCTGAGCTGTGCCTGATGGGCACAGCCCACCTACCACCTCCCCTTCCTGTTCCAGCCGCGGTTCCAGCTTCTCAAATATTTGCTTTGCCCGGACACTGGTTTGGCTGGGCTGGGAGGGGGAGTTTCTGGGGTTCTCTGAGGCGGCCTGCCTGGAGAGACCAGCTACACCTGCCCTGGGCTTCAGCTAAGCAGAGCCTCCCAGAGGCCTCCGGGGCTGCGTCCCTGCCTCCCCGCTTCCCTTGGGAATAACACCAACCCCAGTGCCATCCTACATAGAGGGGAAGGACCCCTTAGGGCAGGCTGGATCTTCAAAGGGCAGAGCCTCCCCAGGACCCCCAGGCCAGGGCTGAGCTTTCTTCAGGCCCTGCGGCCAAGGGGCGAGCGTATTAGCCAGAAAAGCCCCTTAATCAGACTGGACAACTCGGTCACCAGGAGCCAGACCTCCCTACTGGGAAACCCCCTCCCAATGGGGAGCCTTGGGCCAGGCTGGGATAAAGGCCACACTGTTCCCCTGGAGGAGAGGGGAGGGCAGTGGAGAAAGGTGGCTCTGTTGGCCTCACAAGGCCCCATTCAGCCTGGGGCCTGGTTGTCCCAGCGAGGCTGGCCCAGCCGTGCAGCAGCCACGGCCTCCCTGGGCCTGGGAGCCGCTGCTGCTGGCCTGGGGTGGCCAGCCTGCCAGCAGTGGCTTCCGGGGCGCCCATTAGACCTGGCATGCCGAGAGTCCTGCCAGCTGCCGCCCTCCACCCCCAAGCTGGGCAGCAGGTCATGTGTCTGGGGGACCTGGAGCCCAGATTCCCCAGGGAGCCTGGAGGAGAAGAGACCCGCCACCCGCTGCCTCCATGTCCCCTGAGGGAGGCTGAGGGCCACGCGCAAGGACAGACGAGCAGAGGCGCCAGTTCCCAGGGCCGGGGTTCCTCGTTCCTCTCCTCCCTGCCTCCTCTCCAGGGGGCAGGGCCACCTCAGAGATTGCCCAGAGTGTGCACAGCACGTGGGGGGCCCAGCAGGCCCCTCCCGGAGCATCTCACCTCCTCTCCCACCTCCCCGGCAGAGCTCCTACCCCATCTGGGAGGACTTCAACTCCAAGGCCACGAAGCTGCATTCCCAGCTGAGGTGAGGCTGCCCAGCGGGCCCCGGCTGGGGAGGGGCAGGCAGAGGAGGCCCCTCACCTGCTGACCGTGTGCCCTACTGTCACCTCCCCAGGACCACCGTGCTGGCTGCTGTGGCCTTCCTGGATGCCTTCCAGAAAGTGGCTGACATGGCCACCAACACCCGAGGTGGGGAGGAGGTGGGCTTGGAGGTGGGGGGCACCCCGGGTGGGCTGGAGGCTAGACAGGCTGAGCAGGGTGTGGGCCAGGGGGAGGACATCAGGCCCAGGGTCAACACTTGACTTCAGCTCCCTGAGGGGATGGGCCGGTTGTGGAGTGGGTAGGTGGTGACAGGGACATTACCAGGAGTCACTCTTCGCCAGTGCGCAGCTCAGTTGACCCCTCGGCCCCAGTTCTCACCCATCTGTACAGTGAGTCTCTTTATGACTCCTTACTCACCCCCATATGTTTTTCCTGAACATAGGGGTAGGTGAGACATCCCTGGGTCTTGGTGGCCTCTCTGCCTCTTGGTCCTCACAGCAGGGACCTGGGCTCCTGTTCCTTCCCGTGGGGAAGAGCACAGGCCAAGGGCGTGAGCGCTCACTCTCATGCCGGCCTCTGGGCATACCTGGAGAATTTTGCCCCCTCCTTGGACAGTCTTTGGCGCTGGCCTGGTCCTGCGCGGAGGAGAGGTTCTGTAAACGCTGAGGAGGGATCGAACCCCAGCACCCCAGCGGGAGCCAGCAGGATTGCGGGTGATGGGGACGGGGCGCGGGCTGCGGGTGCCGCCTTCGCGGGCCGGCGCGCCACCTCGTGGCCCGAGACCGGGACTGCAGAGGCCCCGGGCCGGCCCTCTCCCACGCTGTGCGCTTCCTCTCCAGGGGCCACGCGGGACATCGGCTCAGCGCTCACGCGCATGTGCATGCGCCACCGCAGCATTGAGACCAAGCTGCGGCAGTTCACCAAGTGAGTGGGCTCAGCAGGCGGGCAGGAGGCGGGGGCATCCTATCCCGGGAAATCGCTGCCCACATCCCCATCCACCCCGCCATGGCCCTGACCCGCAGCTCCCGCCCACAGCGCGCTGCTGGAGAGCCTCATCAATCCGCTGCAGGAGCGCATCGAGGACTGGAAGAAGTCGGCCAATCAACTGGACAAGGACCACGCAAAAGGTGAGCTGGGACTTTCCCGGGCTTCCCTCGCCCCCCTCCACGGAGACCTGCATGACAACCTCCCCTCTCCCCCCCCCTGCACAGAGTACAAACGAGCCAGGCACGAGATCAAGAAAAAGTCATCAGACACGCTGAAGCTGCAGAAGAAAGCGCGCAAAGGTAGAGCCCAGAGCCGCCCACTGAGGCCCAGCCCTCCGGGCCCCACTCCATAGCCCCGCTGCCCATGGGGCACCCCTGAAGCAGCATCCTGGCCAGGGGGATCTTGTCCCTGACACAGGAGCCTCCAGCCTGCCGGGTGGGACAGAGGGAGCACCCTGCACCCCAGAATGCCCAGACCCGCTCTCTTGGGAGGCAGCAGGATCCCCGCACCCCGCCCCAGGAGTGGCTCTGTCCAGCCGGCTCTTTCACACATTCTTTCTTTCTCTGTCTCTCCTCCTCCTCTCCTCCCACATCCTTCCTGTAGAGCTACTTGGTAAGTCAAATGTCCGTCCCTCCAGCTGCTCCTCCCGTCCCTGTCGCATCTGTCTGTCTCCCCCAGCTCGGGGCCATTGGAAGGAACCCCTCCAGGCCAAGGAAGAGCAAGGAAGGCGGTCAGGCCAGCGAGGGAGGGGCCCAGGGTGCAGTCCCCCTGGGATTCCCAAGACCCCTGGCCAGGGATGAGTCCCAGGCCACTGCTGGGTCAGTCTGCCAGGCCAGCCAGGTCCTTACCTGTGGCCTCCCCACTTCTGTTCTCACCACCTCCGCCATGTCATCCTCTCACCTCTGTCTCTCTCGCTGCTTCTTTGTGTTGCTGTTGTTGTCCCTGTGCATTACTCTGGAGCTGAGCAGGGGCCCCAGTTGAGACACCCTGTTCCCTGCCCCCCAGCCCACCCCCTAGCTCTCCTGACCTGGCACCGCCCAGTGGCCTGGCCTGCAACTGAGCCCTGGACCCTGCTCTACTCCATCCTGCTTTCCGCCCCCTCCCTGTCCCTTGTGAGGCGAGGGGTGCCAGCCCAGCCCAGGGCAGCGAGAGTGTCCTGGGCAGCGGAGTTCTCTCGCCAGGCTCTGGGCGGTCGGCCCCACCTTCCCCAGATCCTGAGTGGCTTTGCAGCTTGGTGTCTGTCCTGTGTGTGTGTGTGTGTGTGTGTGTGTCGGTCTGTCCTCTCAGCCTGCTCTGGTGGGACCAGCCCCTCCACAAGCCCCAGAGTCTGCCGCCCCTGGTCTCCTGCCCCCATGGCAGTGCACAGCCCCACGGCCAGGGAGCCACCACAGGCCTGAGCTAGGGCTGCAGCAGGCTGGTTCAGCGTCCCCAGTGTGCCCTCTCCTCCCAACCCCTTCAGGGAAAGGAGACCTGCAGCCCCAGCTGGACAGTGCCCTGCAGGACGTCAATGACATGTACCTGCTGCTGGAGGAGACCGAGAAGCAGGCGGTGCGCCGAGCCCTGATCGAGGAGCGGGGCCGCTTCTGCACCTTCATCACCTTCCTGCAGCCTGTGGTGGTGGGTGCTTTGGTGACTCGGAGGCCCCTGCAGGCAGACCTCGGGCCCTCCAGGATCGCTCCTTGGTGATCCCTGGCTGGGTATATTCGGGACCACGTGCTCCTGGGCCCCACATGGGTCACACAGCTCATCATGCACTAATGGGTCTGGACAGATGGTTGCACCAGCCACCTGGGCTGTGTGGGCCCAGCCTCCACCAGCCCTGGGCAGCCTTGGGTAGCAGGGAAGGGTGAGGAGAGGCCAGATAAGGCCTGTTCCTGCAGGTGGGGAGGGCAGGTAGGCAGCGGGGCCATCAGGTCTGACTCCATGCTTCCTCAGAATGGCGAGCTGACCATGCTGGGAGAGATCACCCACCTGCAGGGCATCATCGACGACCTGGTGGTGCTGACCGCGGAACCCCACAAGCTGCCTCCCGCCAGCGAGCAGGTGCAGCCAGCTCTGGGGCCAAGAGCTGGGAAAGGGAGGAGATGGTCCTACCTTCAGCTGGGGACAGTGGAGGAGAAAAGGGGCACATTTGGGGGAGGAATCTGGGAGCAGATTAGACCAGGTACCTTCCAGCAGGCACTGTGGGGCATCAGGGAACACCTGCCCAGGTGAGAGATGACATGCCCAGAGCCCAGTGGCAGTCTCAGACTAAGCCAAGTGGGTGAAAGTCTTGGGTCTATAGGGTTTGGCTGGATGCCATGCACACCCAGAACCCCATCACCTCCCCTAAGACCCAGGCCCACCGGCCCACCTCAGCTCCTACCCTGCTCCCACCACACCCCTGCATGGCATTGCACTCTGGGCACTTCCTTTGCATGCAGTGCTCTACCAAGCACTCTCCACGAGTCTTGTGGAATCCTCCGATGGTGCTGAGACAGGCACAGAGAGAAAATGATGCTCAGGGCCAGTGATGATTTGAAGTCTCAGTGTCCTGGCTGCTCCCCTGGCTCCTCTGCCAGGGCCGTGAGTCCTCAGAAGCGTCTCCTTCTCCCATGTCCCCCATCTGGCCTAGGCTGGCGGAGGGTCTTCATCACAGGAAGGGAAGATGCCTGGTCAGACCAGCTCTCTGAGGGTCCCAGAAAAATGGCACGGCTCTCTGCAGGTGCCTCCAGTAACCCCTATCCATGTCTCTGTCCAGGTGATCAAAGACCTGAAAGGCTCGGACTACAGCTGGTCCTACCAGACCCCACCCTCCTCACCCAGCAGCTCCAGCTCCCGCAAGTCCAGCATGTGCAGGTAGGTGGGGGCAGGGCTCGTGGGGGCGGGTCCCAGGAGGGCCTTAGGAAGCCCTCCTCAAAGCTTCTTCAAGAACTGCTTCAGACCCCAGGATTCACACAACCTCTACAGCATCCAGGGAATTTTTAAGTCTAGAGGAAAAACCTGCCCTATCACCCCAAGACTGCTGCTGGTGCAGGTATTGGTTGGTAAGAAGGGGGCAGTAGCTTCATTTATGGAACAGCCCCTGTGTGCCAGGGACCATGCATTCTCTTAATTGAATCCTAACACCACTGTGCCAGGCTGGTGTTGTCTCCTTTTCATAGAAGGAGAAACTGAGGCACAGAGTCCCAGCATTTAACTACTGTAGTATGCCAGGCCTAGGACAGCGTGGAGTAGTAATAAGAACCTAAGATCAAGCCGGGTGTGGTGACACACATTTGCAATCCCAGCATTCAAGAGGTTGAGGCAGGAGGATCACAAGTTCAAGGCCAGTCTGGGATACATAGTAAGACCTTGCCTCCAAAAAAAAAAAAAAAAGAAAGAAAAAAGAAAGAGAAAAAGAAAGAAAGAATCTAAGATCAAGGAGGGCTTTGGGGACATCAAGGAGGGTTTCTGGGAACATATGCTGAGGCCACATGGTAAAAAACCCTCCAGCCTGACTGATTCCTAGAGCTGGTGTCCAGACCGCTGCTGCAGCATCAAGCCCTGGTCCCTGGGGTCTCATCGCTCCAGGGAGAGGCCATGGGTCTCACTTAGTCATTTGGCTTGCTCAGAATCAGGGTCCCTTCCTCGGGCTGGCACTTGGGCCAGATTTGGAGGAGACTTTTATGATCAGGGGTCTGCTGGGGCGAGGTTATAGGCTGGTGAGCGCCAGGCACTACTCTCCCCAGAAGCCTCTCTGGCTAAGTGCCAGGGCTAGAGAGAAGCTTCGTCCAGCGATCAGCTTCTCTTTCAGGGAGGAAAGGACCCAGGGCCACTGGGGTCTCTGCAGACCCTGGGTGGGTAGCTGTTTCGGGGGGACAGTTGATTACAGGGGAGATCAAGGGCAAGGTTTGGAGGAAGGCAACCTGCATTGCGGGAACAGCGCCCAGGTGGATGACTGTGCAGAGGGTGTGAGACCTGGGGGGTGCCCTCCATTTCCACCGTGCAAATAACAGACGTTAAGACGGCGCTTGAGAAAACAGTCAGGCTTTGTCTGGTTCTAATTGTTTGATGCCAGGTGACTCAGCGACCCTGTCATTAACCTAAGGACAACTATTCTAAAGTCAGTGTAGGAGGAAGAAAGATTGCCTCACCCTGGGCATGCCTGACGGGTTCCCCAGCACTGCCACTTAGGGCCACAGGGCTAGCGTCCCCTGCTCTGGCCCTGGCCTGCCCCACCATCCCAGAACCCAGCTCTTCTGCAGCGCTTGGGTCTTAGGACCTCAGAGTCTGACATTATCTTTTCCTTCCTTTGCCCCTCACCTGTCTCCCCCCTCGTCTGTCCCTCTCCCCTCCACACACACCCTGTGTCTCCCTGTCTGGCTGCTGTGCCCTCCCCCTTCACTCCCTTAGTGCCCCCAGCAGCGGGAGCAGTGCCAAGGGTGGCGGAGCCCCATGGCCCGGGGGTGCCCAAACATACTCACCCAGTTCCACCTGTCGCTACCGCAGCCTGGCGCAGCCAGCCACCACCGCTGCCACCCGCCTCTCCAGCGTCTCCTCCCACGACTCTGGCTTCGTCTCCCAGGATGCCACCTACTCCAAGCCCCCCTCGCCCATGCCTTCAGACATCACCAGCCAGGTGAGGGGGCGTCTGGAGGGCTGCCTGGGTGGAGTGCAGCACCCTCGTGCCAGCCCCAGGCTGTCCACGGCAGGGCATCATAGCTGTTGAGACTGGACCCAGGGCCTTCATTTTGTTCCATATTTGTATTATCGATTTCCATCTCTTTGCTTTTAAACACTCCGTATCATTATGTTTTAGATGAGTTTATTGTAAACAGCATATGTCTGGATTTTCTTGTTTTATCCAATCTGAGTATCTTTTTTTTTTTTTTTTTTTTTCCTGGCAATGCTGGGGATCATATCTAGGCCCTTGTGCATACTAGGAAGCACTCCACCACTGAGCTACATCCCCAGCCCCAGCCATTATTTCTACCACTACTTTCATTCTTACTACTCTCTCCAGCTGAGAGTCTCATTAAATGTATGGCGCACCTTCTCCTTCTCTGTCTCTTAATTCATGTTGTTCATCTCCTTGCTTCTCTGTGCCACAGTCTGGATAAGTTTTTCAGGTCTGTCTTCCAATCTACTTTTTCTGATTGTTTTGGTACTTGACCTGCCCACTGAGGGTTTTGGTTTTTTTGTTTGTTTGACCCTTTGGTTTTGTTGTTGTTGTGGTTTTGGTTTTGGTTTTCACTTTCAGTTTTGGAGGGTTTGGGGTTTTTTTTTTGAGACAGGGTCTTGCTATATAGCCCAGGCTGGCCTTGAACTCTTGATCTTCCTACCTGAGCTTCCTGAGTGTTTCGATTACAGGCCTGCACTACCAGGCCCAGCTCACAATAGTGATTTTCTTATTTCCACCATTCCCTCTACATTTATTAACTGAATGTCTACTGTAAAAAAAGATCCATCCCAGCCGGGCACGGTGGCGCATGCCTGTAATCCCAGGGGCTCGGGAGGCGGAGGCAGAAGGATTGCAAGTTCAAGACGCTAGTCCGCGCTAACTTAGCAAGCAAGACTCTGTCTCAAAAAGTTTAAAAAAAAAAAAAAAAAAAGGGCTGGGGCACAGCTCAGTGGTCCAGCACTTGCAAAGCATGCAGGCACAAGGCCCTGGGTTCAACCCCCAGTACTGCAAAAACAAAAAAAAACAAAAAAACAAAAAGATCCATCCCTTCCCCCCTTTTATGTAGTCAGTTATTTATTTATACAGTTATGGACTCATAAAGAGTTCTTTGATTCTATGGATTATAATCTATTAAAACTAAGCCTTTTAAGAACTTTTTTTGTCTGCAGTACTGGAGGTTGAACCCAGGGTTTCACACTTTGCATGCTTTGCAAGTGCTGTACCACTGGGCTGCACCCTCAGTCCATTTTTTATTTTTCAAGATAGGGTCTCACTAAATTATGCAGACTGCCTCTGATCTCGAACTTGTGATCCTCCTGCCTCTGCCTCCTGAGTCGCTGGGCTTACAGGCATGCGCCACTGCACCCAGTTTAAGAACTTTTTTACTGATGTATTCTGTACATCTGGAAAAGTAAACGTATCATAAGGGTGGCTTTCAAGCTGCAAAATGAACACCAAGTAACCAGCACCAAGAACAAGACACAGCATGCCTATCACCGTGACACCACTGTTCCCCCAGTTCCTACTCACCCCCACGGGTAATCACTGTCCTGGGCAGATTAGTCCTGCCTTTTTTGTCTTTGTTTTTTGGGGGGTTTTTGGTCGATTTGTTTTTTTGTTTTTGAGACACTCTTGCTGTGTAGCCCAGGCTTGCCTTGAACTTACTATGTAGACCAAGTTGGCCTCGAACTCGAGCTGATCCTCCTGCCTCAGCCTCTCCAGTGCTGGAATGACAGGTGTGTGCCACCATACCCAGCTGTTTTTTGTCATATATAGCTATGTAAACTATTGGACTAGGATGTGACTCAGTGCTAGAGTACTTGCCTAACACGCACGAAGCCCTGAGTTTAATCCTGAGCCCATTAAAAGGAAAAGGTCCTATACACACATATATGTAGAATATATATATTATATGGAATATATTTTATGTTATATTAGGAACCATATAGTATGTATGGGCTGGGATTTAGCTCAGTGGGTAGAGCGCTGCGCTGCAGCCTCTGAAGCCCCAAGTTCAATTCCTAGCACCGCAAAAATGGGAGAAGGGCCTGGCAATCCACTCCCAAGGCAATCCCGAAACAGTCAGCCAGTGAAAACCCTATGAGGGTCACTATGAGTCGGATACCGACTCAGCGGCACCTAACAACAACAACAACAACATAGTATGTATACTTCATGTCTGGCGTATTTTTCCCAGCATTATGTTTTGAAATTTATCTGTTTTATGTGGTGATGTGTATCATTCACATTGCTGTACAGCATTATATTGTGTGGATATATGATTTATTGAGGTTTTCTACATTTGCAAGCAGTTGGATAGTCCCCAGGTTTTTGGCTATGGCTGCTAATTGTGCTGCTACGGAGCATTTCTAGTGTGCAGTTCTGCAGGGGACACAGCTAAGAGTGGAACTGCTGAGTCACAGGACATGTACATGTGCAGGTTTGCTAGGTCCTACAAAATAGTTTTCCAAAGGGATTGTACCAATTTACACTCTCTTAGCAAGATTTTGACAGTTGATTGCTATGCCACAGCCTCACCAGCCATTGGTATTTTACATCTTTTTCACTTTAGCCATTCCAATAAGTGTACGGTAGTACTACCAGTGTCCATAGTTTGTGTGAATGGAACACCTTTTCAAACTTTTAAAATCCATTTGAAAGCCAGGTGTGGTGGCACATGCTGGTAATCCCAGTGACTCTGGAGGCAGAAGTAAGAGAATCGGAAGTTTGAGGCTAAAGGCAGCCTGCATAATTTAGCAAGACCCTATCTCAAGATAAAAAATAAAGAAGCTAGAGGTGCAACTCGGTGGTGGATGTGTAGGGCCCTGGGTTCAGACCCCCAGTGCCACACAAAAAAAATATGTATATATATCTGTTTGAATGTCTTCCAATGTAAAGGACCTGTTCACATCTTTTACCCATTTTCTCATATTCTTACTGATTTATAGAATTCTTTATATTCTTTATATATTGTAAATACCTGGCTATATATCGTCTATCATTCCTTGAGTGTGTTTTTACCCTCCTACTGGGGTCTTTCAATGACCAGAAGTTCCTAAGTTCAATTTAGTCCAATTTATCCATTTTTTAAAATTGTTAGTGCTTTTGGTACTCTGCCTGAGATTTTTTTTTTTCATGCTCCCAGGTCACAAAGATGTTTTCCTCAAAAAGCCTTTTTTAACCTTTTTCTTTTAGATCTGCAGTTCATTGTGCATGCGTGTGTGTGTGTGTGTGTGTGTGTGTGTGTCTGTCTGTCTGTCTGTCTGTCTCTATTGTGTGAGGTCCTTTTTTCCATATGAGTATGTGACTGACCTAGGACAATCTATTGAAAAGATCATCTGTCTTAGCCAATTCAAGTTGTCTTAGCCTGTTCAATCATAAATTGAGTGATTTATAAGCAACAGATTCCTCACAGTTATGGAAGCCAGGTATCAAGCACCAGGAGGTCTGGTGTCTGGTGAGGGACCTGCTCTCTGGTTCATCGAAGACACCTGCTTGCCTTGTCTTCACATGATGAAAGAGGCAAACTAGCTCTATCAGCCCTCATTTATGAGGGCACCAGTCCCATTTGTGAGGGTTCCACACACAATCCAATCATCGCCCAAGACCCCACCTTTTACTATGATCATCCTGGGGGGGTCAGAATTTCAACACAAAAAGTTTGTGCAGCGGCACAGACACCTAGACCACAGAATCATTGTCATCTTTATCATGAATCAGTGTCTCTGTGTGTGTGTGGGTGTGCATATGTACATGTGTGTGTCTGGACTTTGTGTTCTGTTCAACTGGCTGATCTGTCTGTCCTTATCCCACCGTAATTAATGTAACTTATACCACCATCATTATTGCAACTTTGTAAAGACTCTTAATACCTGGTAATGCAAGTTATCTATCTTTATTATTTTATTCTTCAGTCAACTTTTGGCCCTTTGCATTTCCTTGTAAATTTTAAGATCAACTCATTTCCACCAGTTAACAAACCAAAGCAAAACAAAAAATCTCCTGAGACTTTGAGATTGCGTGTCTCTCCATCCTTTTAGGCTTTAAGTTCTCTCAGTAATGTACTTTGGGGTTTGGGGGTTGTTTTTGTTTTGTAGTACTTGGGGGTTGAACCCAGGGCCTCACATATACTTTGCAAGTGCTCTACCGCTGGGCTGCACCAAAAGCCTATTTTTTATTCTATTTCATTTTTTTATTTGGAGACAGTATCTTGCTAAGTTATGCAGACTGCCTCTGGCCTTGAACTTGCTGTCTTCTTTCCTACTTCTTATGTAAAGGTCTTGCATGTTTATCATTGAACTTTTTTTTTAGGTATTTGGTGTTTGTTGATGCTATTATAAAATTACATTCCTGTTTGTTAGCTTATAGCATTTAGAAGTACAATTGCTTTTTTCTGACCTTGTATTCAATAACCTTGTTAAAATCATTTATTAATTCTGATAATTTATAGATTGTTTACTATCATGTCATTGCAAATAGTGATCATCTTTTTTTTTTTTTCCAGTTCTTTTTCTTCTCATTTCCTTTTTCTTGTTTTATTGTACTGGCTAAGATTTCCAGTGCTTATAATGGGCATCCTTGTCTTTTCCCCAGCCTCAGAGGGAAAAATATCTGTATTTTGTAGATTGTTTCTATCAGATTGAAGAAGTTCATGTCTGTCCCTAGTTTCAGTGTTGAAGTTTTTTATTTTTCATTTTTGTTTTTGTTTTTCTGTGAATGGGTGTTGAACTTTTCCATTAAGTTTTTGAAATGCTTTTTTCCATCGGGTTTTGTTTTAACAATCATACTGCTAGAAGTCTGTGTTATTTCCCCCAGAGTCTTTACCTCTGGTATTTTGTTCTCATGTATTTGGGTGATTTTGGTTCATCATAATCTGTAGGAAATTGAGGAGTGGTTCGTTCTTTTGTACATGGGGTCACTATGAGTCAGACCCAACTCAACAAGCACCTAACAACAATAACAAACTGAAGATGACATGCAAAATTTGGGAAGGGCTAGGGTGGCGCCAATCCCCTTCCAGCTACCTTGGCTGTTTTCCCATTACAGAGTGAGCCCTTCACGTCTTCCATCTCTGACCATGGTGCTGAAGTCAGCACCTGCCCAGGAAACCCTGCCCATCACCCCTGCTGAGGGTTCAGACTCTATTTCTACCCTCACTTTCCTTTATTCTTTTTAGTGTTGGGAACGAGGGAGCCACTAAGGGTCCCTAGTCCACCATACTGCCCAGTCACAATCAGGCCACTCCCAAGTGGCGTCCCCCCACCCTGTCCCACTAAAGCCCTTCTCCTCATGGAGGCCACATGCACAGGACTCTGATGGCCCTACAGCCCAGCACAGCCACCCTCTCCCCTCTGGTACTTTGCTCCCATGCAGAGCAGGTTCCTCTGACCCCTGTGGCATCGCCTGCACCTGGTCTTCCTCCCTCTTCTCCGGCAGCTTCTCGCTGCTCTCTTCTGCTGGACTGTCCTCTTCCAGCCACTGAGTGTCAACACCCCAAGCACTTGGTCCTGAGCCTTGTTGCTAACTCAGCTCCCTACCCTGTGGCCTGTTCTTGCCCTGCAGCTCCAGCCCCAACTTCTCCCAGACTGCAGGCTGGTAAATACTCCAGGCATTACTTCGTGCCTGGAGACCTCACGGGCATCTTGGTCCAGCATGCTCAGGGTGGCACTTGCCACTCCATAGGTCCCCCTCCCCCAGGCAGCCCCTTTCTGGGAATCAACCCCAGCTGCTCAAACCAAACCCCCAGCTATCTCCTTAGTGTCTCCCTTTCCCGTGCCCACTGCACACAGGCCATCAGCAGCGAGTCCTGTGGCCAATCCCCAACACACGTGACCCCTGGGCTGGGCGGGAGGCCGTGGGGCTGTGGTGTGTGTGCCGTGCCAACAACTTCAGCTGCAGGGCCTCTCAGTGCTGTGGCCCTGGGAGGGAGCCACAGGGCGAGGTACGCAGTCACCCGCCTCCTGCATGCCCACACCATAACCAGAACCGCTCTCTCCTCTCCTCCTGCCTCCCCGCCCTGTCCACCCGCTCGCCTCTGCATGGCAGAAGTCCTCCAGCTCTGCGTCCTCTGAGGCCTCGGAGACCTGCCAGTCCGTGAGCGAGTGCAGCTCCCCCACCTCGGTCAGTGCTCCCAGCCCCAGCCTCATGACCATCACCGGCTGTCCGACCTGAGGCCGTCCCCACAGGGAGATCCCGGGTTCAGCCAGCGGGCTGTGTGCACATGGCGCCTGTCCCTCTAAGACAGGCTGCCTTGCACCACTCCCCACGTGGCCCCATCTTCCCCTCCTGGGACACCCTGTCCTGCCCTTGGGCTGGTGGGATGGAGAGGTCACAGCTGGCTCCTGGGCTCTGGCCCTGTCCTTCATGGTGGGCTGGAGGCCCCTCCCAGCCCTGGACACCCTGAGTCTCCACAATGAAGGGCCCACTGACCAGGGGCAGCAGGCCCAGGGTCTCCCTGACTTACCCACCACACCCAACAGGACTGGATCAAGTCTGGCCCCCATGAGCAGCCCTCGGGCACCACCCTGCAGCGGAGGAAGGACCGGGTGGAGCTCCTCCGGGATGCAGAGCCAGGCCCCGGCAGTGGGGGCACACCAAGCCCCAGTGGGGAGGAGGCACCACGACCCCGGATGTCCCCCGCCACCATTGCACCCAAGGTAGGCAGGCAGCTCCTGGGGCAGCCCAGCCAGGCCCCACCTTCACTCCCAAGTCAGTGCTGGGAGCCCACCACGTGGTGTCAGGGGTGCTGCCCGGAGTCTGGACAGGGGGCAGAACCTGAAGGGGAGACATGGAGGCTTTAATTCACAACTTTACCACCACAGCACGGCGAGGAGGTGTCCCCCGCCGCCAGTGACCTGGCCATGGTGTTGACCCGCGGCCTGAGCCTGGAGCACCAGAAGAGCAGCCGAGACTCGCTGCAGTACTCCAGTGGCTACAGCACGCAGACCACCACGCCCTCGTGCTCCGAGGACACCATCCCTTCCCAAGGTGTGCCCGGGGGCAGGGGTCCCCCAGGCGGGGGGCACTGGCCTGCACCGCCCCACAGCCCGCTCCCCCAGGGCCAGCTGGCACGGAAACACACGAGAGGACCCCTGCTCCCCTCTCCACATCCACCCCAGGGGGAGGAGGGCTCAGGGAACACCTGGGCCTCCGCTCACCGCCCTGTGTGCTCCCAGGCTCCGACTACGACTGCTACTCCGTGAACGGGGACGCGGACAGCCAGGGCCCCCCCGAGTTCGACAAGTCATCCACCATCCCTCGCAACAGCAACATCGCCCAGAACTACCGCCGCCTGATCCAGACGAAGCGGCCGGCCTCCACGGCCGGGCTGCCCACGGCCGGGCTGCCCACGGCCACCGGCCTGCCTTCGGGCGCACCCCCCGGCGTGGCCACCATCCGCCGCACGCCCTCCACCAAGCCCACCGTGCGCCGTGCCCTGTCCAGCGCCGGCCCCATCCCCATCCGGCCACCCATTGTCCCGGTGAAGACGCCCACGGTGCCCGACTCCCCTGGCTATGTGGGGCCCACGCGGGCAGGCAGCGAGGAGTGTGTGTTCTACACCGATGAGGTGGCCTCGGCCCTGGCGCCGGACCTCGCCAAGGCCTCCCCGAAGAGGCTCAGCCTGCCCAACACAGCGTGGGGCAGCCCGTCCCCAGAGGCCGCCAGCTACCCGGGGCCAGCAGCTGGGCTGGCGGCTGAAGACGATGATGAGCAGCAGCTGGCCGCCAACCGCCACAGCCTGGTGGAGAAGCTCGGGGAGCTGGTGGCCGGTGCCCACGCCCTGGGGGAGGGCCAGTTCCCCTTCCCCACCGCCCTGTCAGCCACCCCTGCGGAGGAGACACCCACCCCGCCCCCCGCCGCCACCAGCGATCCCCCAGCGGAAGACATGCTAGTGGCCATCCGACGCGGGGTCCGGCTCCGCAGGACCGTCACCAATGACAGGTCAGCGCCCCGCATCTTATGATGGCACCACCCTCCCTCCCCTGTCTGGGCCTCAGGGTGATGGTACAGCCAGGAGAGAGAACAGCGCCAGGGGTGAGGCAGAGCCGCCATGCGGAAAGAGACACCCAGGCTGGACCTCAAGGTCTAACTTCCTTGGCAAGCCTTGCTGGACGGAGCCTCCAGGCCTGGAACTGGTTTTGGAGCCTGTTTTCTACTTTCCTTGCCTACTGTGTTCCTCCTCTTCCTCCTTGCAGAGCCTGCCTTGTCCAAACCCCAGAGCCCATGACCAAGGGCTGGGCCAACTTTCCTCTGCCACCCTGGCCCCATCCGGCCTGGGGTTCACAGCTCAGCTCCACAGGGCTATGGAGTGCCGGCTCCTCCTTGACCATTGAATGCCGGCCTCCCCCTCTCCCCATCTGAGCCTTCCTCCTTCCTTCCTCCTGTCTCTGCCCCTCCCCGGCCTCCTGTCCACCTGGGGGTGGGGTGGCCATGGAGGGCCAGGCAGCCAGTCGGCTGAGTTCTCTAAGTTGTAACTGGGGTTCAGGGAGCAGGTTGGTGTTGGGAGGCCAAGCCTACCACAGGGGAAGAGAGCCTAGGGGCCCAGGGAGTCTGGGTGGGGGGCGACTTGGGGCCATCCTCGGGCTCCGCTCCTCTGTGTGATGTGGTCAGGGAAGCCAGGCAGGGCAGCAGGGAAGAGTCACACAGAGTCCGGCCACACAGGGTCTATTCCGGATGTCCCATCCTCATCTGGGCACATTGAGACTTTAGTGGCATTTTGGGGCCACGGTTTCAGCCAGCCCTGGGGGTGGGGGCTGGAGCAGTAGAGGGCGTGGAGGGGTTCATTTTTGACTAATAAAATGGAGCTGCCCCCGGTCATGGACTGCACAGGGCAAGCTGGTGGTACAGGGTGTGTGTCCTCTAGTGCCTGAGAGAGACAGGGAGCCCCATGGGGCCTTGGGGGCCTGTGGCAGGAGAAGGGCGGTATGGGTTCCCCCAAAGCCAGGGGGAAGCTTTATTCCCTCTGGCGTCTCCAGTGTAGCCAGAATAAGGCTGGAGAGGGAGGGGCGGGGGCAAGCCGCTAGCCCTTGCGGGGAGCGAGTCGGGGACATTGGTTTTGACTCTCCGTTGCCAGAGGAGATGCTGTCTCAGGATGATCCGCAGCGCACGCCTGGCCTGGCCTGGCCTGGGCTGGTGGAGGGGTCGGGGGAGTCAGGCTAATCTGAGCTGGTCAAAGTATGTGAGCCTAGGGCGCGCGGAGGGATTCCGGTGGCACCGGGCAGGGCAGCGGAGAAAGCAGCAGGGCTCCTGGGGCTGCGGCGCCAGGGTCAGGGGAGCAGCCTGCCTGGGTCCGGGTGGACCCGAGCTGGGGCTGGTCCAGGCTCGAGCTCCTGAGTGCTCTCGTGCCGTGAACCGGGATCCCAGCAGGACGGCCAGGTGAGGCAGGAGAAGCAGCGATTCCTTGCGTGGAGGCTGCGAGTGTCCGGGTCTGAGTAGGGCATGGTGGGCACCTGACACCAGGTGAGCTGACACCGAGCCCCAGGTGTAGGGACCAGGAGAACAGGTGGCGAGTTTGAGGGGTGTCCAGGAGGGGGGTTTTAGCTGTACCTTCCCCCCAGACCTGTGCTGGAGGTCTCGGCGATGGAGCCATGGATGAAGCGGGATGCCGGAAGTGTGAGCAGGTGGCGGCTGAGGGGCAGGGGGTGGGCAGGCGTGGCCTCTTAGCGCGGGAAGTGGAAGTGCGGCTGGGTATGGGGTCCCGCAAAGAAGAGCTCGCTGACTCCTAGGGGTTCCAGGCCCTGATGGGGAGGGAGGCTGGGGCTCCCCTGGGAGGGGGTGGGGCGGCACAGCCCCCCAACTCCACCTTCCCCTCCCCTCCGAGCCCCCAGGGCTGTACATACTCCGTCCCTTCGTCTGACCCACAGCTCTCCCCGTCCATTTAGCGACCACCTCGTAGGCCCACCCCCTCGGGATCCGAGCCAACCATCCCACGTCACAAACTTTGGTTTGGGGGACTTCTTTACGTTCGTTTTATTTTTCATTTTGTACAGACAAAATATTCATTTCAAAAGCGTCTTTTGACTGAAGTAACTTTTCTGGTGCTGTTGTTAACTTGTTCCTGTTTTTAATTTATTTTCCCACCCCAGGCCACCCCTCCTGGTTCCTACTCACCCTGTCCCCCGCCCCCCACCCCGCACTCCTCCCCACTCCTGCATCTCATCTGAACCATGTTGTTTCTTTTCTTTCTGTCAGTTTTTGGATAAATTCTCCCCCCCCCCCCCCCTCACTCCA